>VYYJ01003589.1:0-16083 GCA_021029165.1 Cyphoderus albinus | reverse complement strand
ATGAATAAGCAGAATTTGCCAATTTATTTTTAGGCATTGAGTCGACTAAATCAAAACTTTATCTTTCATGATTTCAGAAGTGGATGTACACAGTATCTTTTTCCTCCATTGATAATTGGTTTATTGGGGATATCGGTCGCATGACAAACCATATGAAAATTTGTCCCTGCTACGAAAGGTAAAATACTGAAACTGATTTTCGAGTGTAGAATCCCAGTGTTTGATTATGCTTTTGTCACGGTTTCATAAAATTGTTGTTCATTATACAGGAACATTCCAAGTCGACCATTTCGCTACCATCCAATGGATGTTCCAAACAATCCAGTCTTCAAAAAACAATTGTGATAAACAAATATTAATTCTTAATAATCGTGTCTCATGATGACTCTAACAAATGCGTGCTTTTCACAAATCCAGGAACAATCAATATTTAAACTGCTAATCTCTTATTTATAAAGGTGTTATTAATGACAAATTCAGTGAGGAATAAAATAATTTTTGATAACTGCAACATTTTTTTAAAATTTTCATAAAGACCGTGTAGAATTTATTTTTTAACAAAAACCACTATGCTTACAACATTACCTGCTTTACCACCAAACATAAAAGTAGGAGTAGGAATGATTTCGAATACTTTTAAATAGTCTGTCGACATTGATATTAATTCTGACGTGGTCCAGTTACAAGAGGTTAAAATAAAAATGCTGTCGTCATTTTGGAGTAAACTAGTAACTTTCGTGAAGTACTTAGATCTGGCTTCCGTCTGTGGAAGGTCAGGACTTAAACTGATAGCATCAAACGTTCCTTTGTCAAGGCACACATCATATTTTCCTATGTCATCATTCTCCTCTTCGTCGGCGAGTAGATTCATCACCTAAATTTTGAATTGGCAAAACCGAGTTGTAAGAACTGTGTTGAAAAATCTTAATTTTTGTTATTAAAATGACACTGATTGTGATCTACCTTAAATGTCGCTTCATATTCATTAGAAGAGAAAAGCGACTTTGACAATTCTACAGCGTTTTCTGAGTAGTCCAATCCAGTAAGATTTTTAAACCCTTCTCGTGCCTTTAAATCGAGAAATGATTAAACAATTTATTATTGATATGAAATGCGACCCTGGCCGAACGTTCCTTGGCTTAGCCAACTTAATCATTAACTTTGTATAAGGTAATTAGGTATATGTAAAATAAAATAATTACCAATTCCAATAACATGACACCGTTTCCACATCCCAGGTCCACAATCTTTGACTCTTCTGTGACCTTGTGTGAATCCAACATGTAGCTGTTAATGAAACAATGAAACACAACTTTATATGTTTTACTTGCAGCATCAGCGTAATTAAATAAAATTGTCAGTCGTTTTGAAATTATCGTACTTTAAAACTTTGTACATGATATCCTCTCCAAACCAAACATCTCCCACAATTCCATGGTCCTTGAAGTTGGTGAGTTCATCGCGGTAAGATTCATCCCAACTGGACAAAATTTCACAATATTTTACAAAGTTACACCTAGAATAATTAATCCCATCTCATATTCATATCACTCTCTGCTTCCCTTAATATCACTTCTTACTAGTCTTTAGTTCCAAGTTCGGAAGGCTTCAATTCTTCCACCGTTGATTTTTCTTCAGAATTTTGTGACATTGCAGCAGGTTTGACTTGCAACTTTATCTGCCAATTTACATTTATTGTGTTATTCCAATGGGAAACATTTTATAGTAATGATTGATGAAATGACTCTGAAACTTACACTTTTACACGAGGTCTATGATCCAAAAACTTTCCAAGAAACCAAGAAATCACAGCACCAGTCCATGTACAATCACCAAGAATACCCAACTTTCTTCTTATTTGGAAGTACCGACGTTTAAACAAGTTTTTCACGTCTGGGGCACTGTGAGACAGATCATCATTCTTTGTCTCTGATTATTGGTATCGGCGTTGAAATCCCTAGTTTGAGCTGATTATATGATTCATGTATGTGAAAGTGATTAATTATTTTGTTGCAGCAATATGAAATTACAATTTAAATTATGAAATATTTAGAATTTCCGTTACGGTATAGATACATGTAACCGTTATCCCAATGTAGTTTCAACTACGTAGCAAATAAAGACGGTATGCAGAAACAAAATAAATAATTTATTTTTCTGTAAAGTAGGTACTTTTATTAAAAATCATTTATTGTTGCATTTAATACAATCATTATATGTAATAACTGGCTAGTAATAACACTCTGATGAATGAGCTTTATAAATTTGACTTTGCAAACGATTGATTNATCATTATATGTAATAACTGGCTAGTAATAACACTCTGATGAATGAGCTTTATAAATTTGACTTTGCAAACGATTGATTATATTGTTTTAATGTATAAACAGCCTTTACGAAATGTAGTAGAAATTTATATGTTCGTTAAGTAGCGTTTAGTAGGTAATTTAATTATTGTTCTCGCGTAGCACTACTAGTGCTGTCAAGTATCACTGCTAAGTGTCTCGACGCTTCTAATAATTAAACTGTAAATTGTATATCTATATTATTCGGTGATTTGAAAATCAATATCAGTGTAATAAAAAATGGTCTTGCTTTCTCTAAGAAAGCAAAATCAAATAACGACTGACTCCACCTTAGAAAATTCTTAGTCACTATCAGGGACATTCACAAAAAATCTTAAATACGCATACATTTCAAAAACATTTCTCACAAAATCATACTCACTGATAATTAAATATAATTACATACGGTCTAAAATGCAAATTAGAAGTATGTAAATCAAAACTTTTTTTTATCTACAACTAAAATCAAGTTAATCGATTAAAATAAAGTAACGCTATGCTATCAGTCAATCGGCTGGTTTCTCAAACATTGTAAAAAATGCACAACCGTATACATTACATGTACACTCTTCATTGACAATTTTCATTTCTCATTTTATTCTTTAAAATTACCTATATAATCCCGTGTTTTTATTTGAACCCACTAAAATTAATATATAATGTTTACTAATTTAGGCATTATATAGGCTCCCTCAATGTTTCAATTTTACAGCGATACATTTTCCGGGCAGTCGCTAGAAAATTTCGATTTCGAAAAAAATCGACAGAAAAAAGTAGCGAAACCTTAAACGAGCCTATTTAGCTTAATATGCATTGTTTTAATACTCCAACTGTGAATCACGGTAACTAAAAATTGTGCAGCTGTTGTATGAGCACATCCAAAGTTTGGATTTGTATAATTATAAAATGAACTCGTTGGTTCCATTATTTGTAAAAACGTACATACTGTGTACTTTTATAATCTCATCAATGCACAGTAATTCATCTCAAAGAACACGACTGTAACAACAGTTTAATCAATGTTTGCCTGTTTGAGCACAAGAGTAAAAAAATAACTTCTATCCTTCCTTCTAATCCTGAATTAAGTACGTTATAAAATAGAGATGCTAGAATATTACTGGTCGCGCAAAGGGTAAAAACGAAGTACCTCGTTTACGCTAAATCCTTTATAAAATGTCACGAGGAATTTATAAATTGTTCTGTTGTCACTACTGAGTGAATGTCAGGTAAATTTGGTAAACTAGGAACAAATTACACCCTAACTTCATTTCGTTGTATCTTTTCATACAAATCTTTCCCCATCAGAATGTATTTGCTACCATCGAAGAAATAAATTTTCTCTGAGACTTTATTCACATTATAGCCTTCCTTCTGCAGGTCAATCTTCTTCATTTTGTACGTACCTGAGTAAAAATCATTTTAAAATATAATTAGTTAGCTAATTAGAAAAGTAGAGATACAAATGTTGGCTCGCTGAAAATAATTTACTACCTGTCATGTCCATTTGCTTTACAATACGAACAAAACATGGTCTGGCATAACTCGGTAAGGCTTTAATAACACCAGCAGCTAATGAGGTCAAATCAACCGTTTCTTCTGGATCTAATATTGCGGCCATACCTGCAAGTTTAAAAATATGGATTCAATAAGAAATCAATATCAAGGAAAATTATAATTACATCGATTAGTCTATCTCAATTACCTGCCCTTCCATCTGTTCCAGGTATTTCCACACCATAGACCACAGCATCTTTAAGACCACAAACATTACTAACGACAGCCTCAACTTCAGCCGTGGAGCAATTTTCGCCTTTCCATCTAAATGTATCCCCGGTTCTATCTTTGAAGTAGAAATATCCAAACTCGTCCATCACAAGAACATCACCTAAAGAAAAAACGAAAATCTTGAATTCGCAAAGAAAACCAATTAATTACTAGTATGAAGATTGTATGAAAATCTACCTGTTCTAAATACGGCATCAGTACGATTGAAAACTCCTCGAACAATTTTCTTGGTAGTCGCTGTAGAGTCGGCGTACCTGAGCAAAACAAAAAATTTAATTTTATAGGTACTTACATGTAAATGAATGTGATATATTATTGCGTATATTGAGTATTTTAAATAGCCTACCCTTCAAATTCTCTCACAGGATGATTTTCAATTATTTTTCCAACTAACTCTCCGGGTTCATTTGGTTTGCACCGCATGACCAACCCAGTGTTGGAATCTCGCAGTGGCTCTCCCGTTTCTTCGTCAATACGAATTAAGGTCACAGGATAAATGAACGGGGCAATCATTGAAATAAATCCAACTGATCCTATGTGATTGTCAATGTTAACTACACAAAAATTTGCAAAATTTAAAATGGCTGTTCAATTTAATAAGTTCTTTGCGAACAAAAAATAATTTTTAAATACAATTGTATTACAGCAGTTTCAACTCACTAATATTACAGTTTCCTTCAGTAGCGCCGTAAAATTCTGAGATCGTCTTAATATTGAACCGTTCCGAAAAGGTTGTCCAAATCTGTGGTCGAAGTCCGTTTCCAAACATCATTCGAACGTTGTGTTTTTTATCATCAGCGGAGGGAGGGGTAGATAATAAATACCGACAAATTTCTCCAATGTATTGTGCAGCCTAATTAAAAGAAAATACGACTCAGTTTGGAAATACCAATTAACCAATGTAATGCTTTATCTTGTCAATTAATGATGACGTACAGAGCAATTGTATTTTGCACAATCCTTGAAATAAGCTCTTGCAGAAAACTTTTTGCGCAAAACAGCGGTGCAACCGAATATCAGAGCCTGACCTACACCCAACATTCCTCCAGCAGTATGATACAAAGGAAGGGGGTCGTAAATCACTTCGTTTTTCGAAATCCCCATAAAATAGTGAATGCCCATCGTGAAGAAAAGGAATCTGTAAAGAGAATACGCTCAGTTTACGAAATTGTAAATTAATTCCATTAAAAATTTTAGTTGTTTAATTGTGTATTATTATTCTTTGTAGTTTTTCTTAGGACAAACCTCGAGTTTTTAATAATCGCTGCTTTCGGCAAACCAGTTGTCCCTGTTATTAAATAATTATTAACATACATGTGTGAAATGAATTAAATCCGTCGTACGTTATTGTGCAAAATTTTAAAACTAACCTGAGGTATAAATGTAAAGTAGTTTGTCGGTGAACTTAATTTTAACGTTCAGTTTTGGTGGCGATGTGGAAACCTTGCTCAGTTCTTCGTCCAAATCTAATGACTTTTTTATGACTACAGAATCCGACTGCAACTTTCCGAATGCATACAAAGGAAGATTTTTCATAAGGCCAAGATCCACAACTTCTTGGATAGCTAAGAATAAAAAATTACGCCAGACGCCCAGTCAATATCTTTTTCGATTTGATTCTAATATACACAATAATAATGAATTATGCGTAATAAAATGTAATATATTTAATTTACCTCCACCAAGTTCCCTTCCGTAAACAAGAGCCTTCGAATTCGCAACCTCGATAGAGTGCTTAAGTGGCTGGACACGCAGATGAAAATTTATGAGTGCTGGGATAACTCCAATCTAAACATTGTATTAAGAATCGTCATATTGTTGACTGCAAAATGGAAGAGTGTGACCATTTATACTTTTCAACTGACCTTGCACAGACCAAGCCAAACACAAACATATTCCGGCCTGTTCTCCATGAAAACTGAGACGCAGTCTCCTTTTTTCAGTCCCTGGGAAGCAAAGTAATTTGCCACCCTGTTGCTCTCTTCGTCCACCTATTTAAAATTTATTGTTGCATGTACATCATGTGATTGAAAGTTTCAAATTGAAATGTGAACAAAGATTTTATTTAACTAATTTTTGGAATTACTTTCTTGAATTTCCAAACTTCTTCTTCAAAATAGAAACAAACTTTATTCGGATGTCTCTGAACGTTTTTCTGAAATAATGATATCACAGAGTCGTCGTTCCTTTGCGCGCGACTAATATTAAACAAGATTTTTCCGTATCGAAAACCACCCCTAGAATTAAAAAATGTACATTGTAGTCCAATCATGAGCATTCGCATTGTTTGTAAAATATAAAAAAGTCTTACTTGATATCTCGTCGCACTGTCATGATTGCCACGTAAAACCAACGATAATTCATGATAGCAAAGAAAGCTAGAACAAAGGCGGCTAATTGAGCACAAATAATGGAGAAATCCACCCAATCTCCAGTGAACGCAAATCCGACTGCAGCCATTGACAAACAACCACAAATAATCTGTAAATGTCAAATAATATCTTGTATTTCATGAACAAGCATCTTCCACAACAATTTTACATTTAGAGACACGTTGAATTAGGAAAATAATTTCATGAGACGCTTTGATTTTATTAGGCATTATTTATATTTTAATCCTGTAGTTTACTATTCCTGCTGCTTTTAGCAAGGGTGATCTTTACAGAAGGAAAAATATCGTAATTTTCATGTAAACGTAAACTTCAAATGGCTCCATTTTGTTCCAAGTGAATTTTTCAGTTTCTCGGGTTATTTCGAAAATACCGACGAAATATAAAAAATGTGAAAAAATGTATGGAAATGAACCTACCAGCCCTTTTAATCCTGTTGACAGAAAACTTGAGCTGTGGTGTATTGTCTTTGGAGTCTTTTTTGGTGAGGTGTTGGAGGAAGAATTTGTATTATTGAGAGGTTTATTGGCAGAAGCCATAGAATTCGACCGCTGAGTCAAAATATTCATCTGTTTTAATGACTGAAGCGTTACTCCATTTTGCGAATTTAACAACTGTTTCTTCCGATGTGACTCCATCTCCATATCATTTGTAGCGTTCCTCAAATGCAACTGACCGTTCCCATATTTTTGGTTTTCTGAAGATTTAGCGTTTCCATTTAGGAATGTGCTGTCGGTTGGTGATGGGCTGTGTTTGCCATTAAGAATATGTTGTTTTCCCGGATGTCCCACACTTCCATTTGTCACGGTCTCCGGCACCGTGCAGCAATTGTCCAAACGGGGCGAAGCACTGAAATGAAAAAAAAATCAGTTATCAAGTTAATTTGTAAATTTAACAATACATATTCAACGTTATAGATAATTGTTTATCCACACAACGATTTTACCAAATATATTTATCCTGCTAGAGCGAAACTATAACTGATTCAATTTTATGTCAACATTCTACATAAAGGGGTTTCCGTATGAGGATGAATTATTTAAGATTTCTGGAACATTATTCACTATAAGTTATAGCTAGGAAAGAGTTTTTGGCCTTCCTTTAATAATTCAGTCTTTCGTCACTATTTTAAATGGAAATAATGAATGAGACTTTGGCATGCTTTTCTGTCAATGAACTTTTAACATCAATCTTGCATTGTATAATAAATAATAAATTTTTCAATGTACAAACTATATAGTTGAAGTTATGGTGTGAAAAAGTAATCGGTAATCGCACAATTTTAAGTACTCAAAATTAAATTACAATTTGCCAAACATAAATGTAAAAAAATAATGCCCTATATCTACTGGAAGGTCAAACAAACATTTACTTAATTCATACCTAATTTAACCCACCTACGTCAATCATTACTTTTTCTTATTTACTTACCGATTTGTATGCTTTAGATTCATTATAATTTTATTACGAACGGTTCTTATGATGCGCTTCTATGATTGAGCTTTATTTCGCAAGCTTTATAAGCGTGGGAAAACCATGCTCAGTCAAAACAATTTGATGGTTTCGCACAAATTAAGGAATCCGCACGAATCTACTATTATGTATACATACAAATCATCACAAACTTCATTTAGATTATACAAAATAAACAAATTTTGGTAGTAAATTAATTAAGAGTTATAAAATTATTGTACAACAATCGAAGCGTTCATACATATCTACGTTGTTATTTATTTATGCCTTCAGTGTTCCTTTTAACTGTGAAACGACATTTTGTCACAAGAAAAGATTTAAGCAATGCAAAATTAATTACAAATTATTGCTTTATTTAGAGAATTGGGTGAAAAAATTTCTCCTTCACTAACATGGATAATATCGTGCATTGAAATGACTTGGTACGAGCAGGTCAGATTACGGTTACAGTTATATGTTAAACAAAAGTTAATCGTTTAAGAGTATTTCATGTAGATTATTGTTTACATGACCCTGGTTTAACATGATATTCAGAGATCGTAACTTGTTATCAAATTTAAGTACCATTCAGGAAATACCTATTTGTTTAAAGTAGCAGCTTCCTGCAAAATTATAATTTCCTATTGGCAAGTGGTCAGAGGACAAGGACAAAATCAAAAGGTGTGACTATGAATATAGTTTTGTAACAGTAGATGCGCGCATTAACAATTGTATCAGTAGTTATGCTTGGAAAGACACAGAAAACGTTATCATCACTAATATAATAATCTCCAATTGTTTATTGGTTAGAGCTGTTTAGTCAGAGGGTCAGGTAAAGCTCACATGTCATTCAAACCAACAAAGTCACCAAAGTTTAATTCTGCCTGCATAAAATTCATAATTAAATGCAATTACAGTCATACATGCATTCCCTATGACTGTGTTTATGGTTGAATCACTCATGAGTCAAAACATGACGCAGAACTCGTGTTCTTCAATGAATAATCCTTTGTTTTGTTGGTAAATTATTAAAGGTCAAATTTGTTACGGTGAGCTGACCAACGTTAAAGCAACAACCCATAACCCACCATACTACCAAATTGTGATTATTTTCGCAAAACAATGGTCGTTTTCTCAAGAACATGTACAGTATCGGACAATAAACACAATTTCAGTGACTTTTATTCATTCACATCAGCAAAAATATATCAACGTAAAGTAGCGATAAAATAATTACTCTCAGCGATATAAAAAATTTAATTCAAAGTAAGGCTATATTTTTATAGGAAGAGAAACTTGGACAAGTACAACTGATTAATTGACATTTGTTCTAATCAAAATCATTTTATGTTAATAATGATAAGATTTTATCTTACACGCCAAAAATAACGCTAAGTGAGAGTTTGACTGTTCAACTGTCAGTAATTTCCAAACTTCAGAAGGTATTGCTAAATAAAACAATTACGTCGACTTTGCCTTCAAAATTACCACTTAAAGTGGGTTTATCGTTTCAGTTGACAGGAGCAGTCCACACTTTGGACTCCGACGTACAAATTTCACTTCTAGCTTTAAACTACAGATTGCCGGTATGTAATTACCAATAACCTCGTTGTTTCGTGTTTCGGCACTAATTCAGTTATTATTTATTTCACTTCCAAAATTTTCAGCCACACACGGTACCATAATTACTTACTACATCCATATTGTCTTTAAAACCAACCAATAATAATATCCCTGAAGTCACCGAGATATAGTTGGATAAACGTGGAGTTCAATTATGAAGTTGTGGTCTTTCTGTTACGCTTTAACTTACGTCAATGCTAAAAGATGAAATTGTGGCTAGATAGGTAACCATGATTGGCAATGAACTTGAAAATGTTTACAACCTAACATAATCCAGCTAGACTGCCGCCTGTAGGGTTTTCTCCGGCTTGCTTTTAAAGAATGTAAATTTTTACCTATATAAATACTACTAAATACTTTGGGTCTATGCACTTAAAAATGGAATAATACAGTTTGACAAGATCTCTCTGGTAAACCTAGGTACTTAAGCTATTTTAGCTTTAACAAATTTAGGGACAAAATCATAATCGATAACAGACGGAGCTTGTTATTTCGCACACCCTTATTAGAGCAAACTTTTAAAAAAATTATTGGCCAAATCTCTGCGACAAGTTATTTTTGACCGTGCGCTGTCTCTAAGAAGAGCTAAAAATATTCTGGAATTTCTGCGAAGACAGCAAAGGCAATCTGATCAGTCTTACGCAATAGTATAATGCGGTAGAAGATTAGTACATTACCAACATTCCACGAGACAAATAAAATGCAATGCGTTTTTAAAAGCCATTCCTACTAAAACGTGAATTTGTAAGTACAAAGTGCAAGTTTATGAGGCAACCGTCAACCGTCATTGAATACGTACTATAAAAATGTGGAAACTTGCCAAATAAAGTTTTAACAGTCTAAAAGAAGGGAAGTTTTATCCATGTATTAACCATTTGTATTAATTCTTAGGCGCATTTTTATTAGTCTGTCTACTTTCTAAATGTAGAATCAATCAAAACTCATTCATTACTTATTTATTTATTTAGGCATAAGATTAATTATTTTCAATACAGTAAAATATTAATTGGGTCCGTTATAAAAATGATTTATGGGTGTTTGTAACCCATATTTTATACTCAAATTAAGAATTTAGCAGATTGGACGTACGTTTAACATTTACCATCTCATGCCATGTCATCACGGCTCACTTTGCACCTGCAATACCACCATATGAATCATTGCATCTCACAAAAAGGATCATTTTGCGCATGTCCCACAAAGTGGGACTAAAGTAAGGTCAAGGAAGATGAGAAAATTTAGAATTTAGACGTACGCTACAATTACGCGTGAACTGCCTGAAGTAGGAAAGCTATTTCATTTATACTACAATGTTCCTGTACTCATCGCAAAAAAACGCATGGTACGATAAGTTGCAACTTGCAAGTTCACCTATTTGTATTTTTTCAAAGATACGATATCAATCAGTAAATGTATTGTTTCTATGTTGGATTAAGGTACATTAACACTACACTTAACAGGGTCTGCCAACCTACTTTTTCAGTTTCACTTGAGTACACCTAGACAAGTATTCGCGCAAATGGTGAGACACTGTAATGCAAACAGTAATCAGAAAGCAAGTCCCTTGATATCTGTGCAACAATGTTATAGTATACCAAGCGATGCACCGAAATGTTAATGGATACTGAAAAGATGTTAAGTGCACATGTACGAGGATATAACTATTACTCTTCTGTGTGATGACGATGTTTCAATGATTAAGGTGGTTTTGGTGGACTCATGAAAGCAAACATCCTTCTCAATTTTTTAAGCAGATGTAACCGCAACACAATCAGCGAACCGTCGAAAAACCAGCGAAATTCACACAAATGAACATGCATTATATTATTTTACAAAGTACGCCAAGTGATGGGGATTGCTGTGTCTGATTAAAAAATCTGACAAAAAATGTCGAGGACTCGAGAATTTTGCACTGCACAATTTTATGTTATTACTATATTCTTCTTCGCACATGTGCATGGTTTTTGCAGAAATGGTACACTTCGATGAATTGCTTTGAAAGTGAGCAAGATATGATTTTTAAAGAAAAGACGGAAGTCAAGCATTAAAATGGTAGTGTAGCTGGTGCCGTACATATTTTGTAAAAAGATTGTGGGATCGGCTCCTAAATTTAAAAGGTAGTATAATTGACATTAGGAAATAATTCGTATCAGTATTTAGTTTGGGAAAATCATTGATCAAAGTGTTTATAGATCCCCTCATTTGAATTCCGCAAGAAATACTACAATGCATCTGGAAATTCCATTTCACGCTATCAAATCTGATGTCTTTCGTAATTTGTCAGTTTCCCCATTTTGGTCGCTCGACATTTTCATGATTTTGATTTTCACTGCAACAATACGATTCCTTTCCTTGGTACATTATTAATAAATGCATCTTGTTATTATACATACTTGTTGCACGTACCGTTTCATGTAAACTTGTTGAGGAATATCTCAAAAATTGAAAGTTTGGTATACCACTGCCTTCCTAACGTAAACAATTGACTGCTTCCAAAAAACTTGAGGTAAGCAGTAAGTATCCTAGAGGCAATATGTAGACGTACGTACATTATCATATTATGTGCTTTCTAATTTTACAAAAATCTCAATCTCAAATCATCATCATTGCCGGTTACTCTTCTTAAGTTTTCATGCATCAAAACTCTAAAGATTTGACAATCACATTCCTGCAACCTCTAATTGGAGTAGAAAAGAATACTTGTGACATTTTAAAATTCTACACCATTCCTCAGTCTGTGCTAATAATAAAAAAACCGCACCAAACAATTAGATGTATATTATCGTCTGAGCTTTGAATCAGAAGCAAGACAGAATAATTTTCCATAATAACCAGACTAGGCACCTAAAATACACGCAAATTAATTTATTACTAAACACTAATCGTATAAACGCATTATGCGAATTATTGCCTGTAAAATTTTGTGCATAGCCTAACAGTTGCTAACTATACGTCATGCTGATAAAATACTAAATTGTAATCCAAGGCTTAAATACTTACATTTTGGACAAACTGTATGCACTTCGTATATATTGTTGTACGCAACCATAATATTAATCTTAATTAGTAGGACCCGAAGCAAGAAATTGGTATGACACAACAGGTTTGAATTGGACACAAAATGTATGAAAAGGCAATAAAATCACATTCGGACTATGTCTGAAGTTTGCAATCGAATACTCTCCACTTCACATCATGTATGATCTTTACTTCGTCACTGTTCGACAACTTGAATCATGAACGCCAGGAGTTCATTGCAACAAAGACTTGGTTGGTACCATTCTCCCAAATACCTCAATAATGCAAGAAAAGAAAAATAATGGACAGGTAATGCGCATAAGGCAAAAATATTGTCATTAAGACAGTGTATACATATGTACTTTACTACGCGATTTTTTGAAGACAATAATAATTACAGCTACTACCTGATACGTTATAAATAAATGGCGAATGTTGTACACATTACCTCATTTTGACGTGGCTTTTTTAACTACTGCAGGGTACGAACACGATTGAGGAATACTGATGGTCCACTACGGCTTCTTTTCAATGTGCAAAAGTGTAAACTGGTTCCCTGTGCACCCCTAAACGCCTAATATTTGTAATTCGAATATTCGAAATAGGATACTTTATGTATAAAGGGTAAAATGAAAATTTGTGGAATAAACAGGAAGTTTTCAAACAGACAAATTATTCACTGTAAAGTAATCTACAACGCTCTTTTTTGAAATCCACTTGTAGCATTGGGTTTGGTTGTTTTTTAATGATGCACAAAAGTTGTTCTGTTCTGATCCAATGGTGAGAATAACTAGATCACACAATTTATTTAAGGTACATGTCCCAATTTTAATATAAGTTCTTGTCTATTTCAAAGTTTTTTTTTTGTAACACGATTACATTAAATTGTCTGGTGACACGTTTCCGATAATTCAAACGTGAGCGTTTTTTATAATTTCAGTGCTTTGAGTTTGTATTTTATATATTGACCACTACGCACCGCAGCATGGCAGTGGTATTAGTACTTTTAATCCTACACGCACATTCAATTTAACGAAAAACTTATTTAACTTAACTCCGTCTTATAGCTCTACTAGCAAGTAACTGAATTTGTTTATGATAAAGCATCATAAATTAATGTACTCATTCAACTATGGCACAACTGACTAATTTTCCGAATAATTATTGCAGTTAATAAACCGTGTGACAGGATAAAGAAAGAGCATTTGGGTATCTTAATTTCCAATGCTGGAATACTGGCAAGTGTGGAAACTTTGTGATAAAAATATTTAACAAGTTGGAGGCGGGGCCTACCGTGACATTCACAGAATGGAATAAAAAATAATAAAAAACTTATCAGAAGAATTTAAAGTAGTTAACTGATTCCAAAATCTGAGTGACTACAGTTTGCTATCAAATTATTCCATAAATAGAGTATGTTTTAAAACATAATCGCAAACTCGTTAATTTTTATCTAAACGAAATATCACGTTGTCGGGAAAGGTAGATATTCGTTCCTCATTCTTTCATATGTAATATTGAATTCGTTCTCTTTTCACCCTAAACTGAATATCATGGTGGACATTTTTGATAATTTACTTGAATGTCATATTTATCCGATTAATATGGAATTCATAATTAATATATACATATCAAACAAGAGCTTGGTGAAAAGTAGAGAAGTCGAATTAATGACATCATCAAACCAAATACCACAAGGTGAAACACTTGATAACGCGTCACAAGAGCTAACGAATGGATGTGTCTGGCCGGACTGGACTCTGGACTTTAAACCTTTCGTTCGGTGATGCACACTTTTAATATTCAATGACTAGTAAGTAATTATTGAGGAAGAAGAAAGTGCACAATGGGATGAGAATATCGCGAACTACCTTTTTGTGAGAACTATATTATTTTTGTTGGTCTAATTATAAAATATTCCATTCCACGTAATACGGATTTGTTTATTTTGGTTTGTAATTTTCTATTAAACTGCAGCATGATAATAATGGCTCCTTGTTTTAAAAGCTTATATGTACTGCCTCACTCTGACTGGATTGCAGGTGTCTCCCAGATTTATATGATTCATGTAATCTGCTTTGGTTTCGATTCAATGAGCGTTACGATGTTCTGTACTGTTACAGTGAATTTCAAATTAGTTGTAATTAACAATTTTTAAGATCTTAATTGCAGAATGTACTAAGGCTGGGTAACTCTGGATATGTGTATGTAAATCTAGTCAGATTTACTTCAATATGTTGCAATTTACCTATGCATAAAGCGATTTGCGCAATTCGTTAAAAACAACTGAATCGTATGAACCTTTGTGGAATTTATCAAGCGAAACTAGTAAGTAATAATAATAAAACATCCAGAATTAGCATGTATCAAGTATACTCTGTTAGGTCGTAAGAAGTCTTATTTCGGGTTCCACTTACGTTTTTGATCTTCTTAATTATCATAGAAATGGGAAGGCAATATCTTATGTAACCTGGCTCAACATTAGTAAATGCAATGAACGAAGCTAGTAGATTTCCCGAACCAAATATAATCTATGGTTGGCTGGATAAGAGACGTGTAAAACTTACATCATACCACATGTGTACAGTTGGCACTTGGCACAAACTGCTTTAATTAAAATTTCATGTAAAATTGAAGTACAAAATCTTCCTATAACAGTAATTATTCATAAATTTTCCAAAAATAAAAGAGAAGAAACAAACCTGTACGTCTTCCCTGACATTTCAAACTTTGACTTCCGCATGTTTCCTTCTACTTGAGTAAGTATGTCGGGCATCATATAGACCATTTTGAAAACTCCTTTGTAAAGCTCTCACTCAACCGGAGAAATCACGAAGCTGATTGGAACCATTGAAGTTTTGCACAAGCACTACATAGGCCCACTTAAAATGTTTAATATTTTTCGGAGAATAACTGTGAAGTAAGCTTTGCAAAACCTTTAAATCCAATTTTAGTAGAGGTTAGATTACGGAAGTTAACAGAGGGCTTCCCAATGTATTTACTTTGTAATTTACCGTTTGATATTACTACTGTCAATTTATTTCCTGTTTATTTCGCAGTCTGAGTTTTAGAATTTGCTCTAAAAAGGGGACTACCACTTAATCACACTAAAACTTGACCGCAAGGCCTGGTCCAAAGGGTGGAAAGAAATTTCTACTTTCTTGGCCATTTGTTTGATTGAACCTTGATATTGAACCTTCGCTGAGCTTTACGGTAAAATGTTTAAAAAAATAAACCTTTTTTCACCCCAAGGGTACTGATACAAACAAATGTAAAGTCCCCATTGAGATTTTTGAAAAAATGACTTTTTGCACACAACATAAGTCCTACCAATGTGACCACCAGTTAGGTCAAGTTAAACTGTTCTCTTCCTTTTCTTCTTTTCGTTAACTCAAAAGCAAAAAACCCAATACACGTTACATACCTGGCGAGAGTTAACACCATTTAATTCGAACAAGTTTCACTTCGTA
>VYYJ01003588.1:0-16083 GCA_021029165.1 Cyphoderus albinus | reverse complement strand
AATTATTCTTCGCCGCCTAAATGTCATACCGCGTTATTTATATACCGCCTTAATGTCACACCGCGTTATTCTCATACCGCGTTTGTGTAACACCGCGTTTCTGCAATACCGCGTTTTTGCCTTACCGCGTTTATTACACCGCGTTGTGACCAACCGCCTTTTTACCACCGCATTTCATCCGGTTCCCAGATATAACTACAACAATTACTCACACGGACGAAGGGTTTGCTGGCGTCTTGACCTTGTGAACTGTTATCGGAATATGACTCCCGAGGAACACCAGCAGCAACATGGTGACAATTACAATTGTATTGTAGTGTTAGCACGAGATTATACATTAACATTTTACCCTGTCATTTTATTGACGATTATTAATGAATTCTAAAAGCTCGAAAATCTATAAAGATTTCAATTTCTCAATTGTACGTAATGTCGAGTTTTTAGTTATATGAATAATGGAAAAGACCATTTATCCTGCCTCATTCTTGTCCAAAGTAAACGATCATGGATATGTAATTAATTTGATATGACAAGAAGATGTGCTGCTAACAATGGAAAGATGGGGGACCATCCGATCCATATATGTAACTCGACATGCTCTTTTCTAATACCACGAATATTTCGTTGTAGGCAACCGTCATTACTAGGAGCTTTCCATTAGCCTTCTAATAACCGAATTAAATGGTTCTACAAATATGTAGATTCAATTTTGTGACCAGAATAGGCCACGTCCTCTGAATGTTTCAATTAGGTTTACTGTGAATGCTGTTTTACTTATGCTGTGATAAAAACATTCTTAAACACGTTTAATTCAACGCGTTGTTATTAAAGTTATTATATGTATATATATTTATTATGAACATATGCTCTCATTCGGTGGGTTAATTGCCACTGGCAATTTGCAGGCTCTACGATGAATTCCGTTGCCCGCTTCACTTGCTGCGCAGTCCAGATTGGTGCTTAGCCTGATCCGAGATTACTGGACACCATGTTAAATTTATCGCAACCAATCGTCGCGATCAAAGTTATAAATTTAACATGGGCATGCATTGCACTTTGGTCTCCCCTTAACGCCATGTTAAATTTTCCGTGAACGACGCAGGCAATCGTCGCGACAAATTTAACATGTGCATGCATTGTACTTATGACTCCCCTTAACGCCATGTTAAATTTTGCGTGGACACCGCAGCCAATCGTCGCGATCAAAGTTAACATGTGCATGCATTGTACTTTGGTCTCCCTTTACGCCATGTTAAATTTTCGGTGAACGACACAGGCAATCGTCGCGATCAAAGTTAACATTTAACATGTGCATGCATTGCACTTTGGTCTCCCTTTACGCCATGTTAAATTTTCGGTGAACGACACAGGCAATCGTCGCGATCAAAGTTAACATGTGCATGCATTGCACTTTGGTCTCCCTTTACGCCATGTTAAATTTTCGGTGAACGACACAGGCAATCGTCGCGATCAAAGGTACAAATTAAACAGGCTCATACATTGCACTTTAGTCTCCATTTACGCCATGTTAAATTTACAGCAGCCAATAATCGCGATGAAAGTAAACAACTTTAACATGCGCGTGATGTATGCACATACGCAATATGCAATGCATCCCTTAGAGTTTCTTTTCCAGACGCCAACATTCGCACCGTATGAGATAACTCATGCATTGGCTAAGGTCTTAGCCCTACTGTATCGACATTAATGCTGCAAGGAATCTATGACATCTGCCCGCTAGTCAATAGGTCGGTCAGACCCGCGCTAGGTGCTACTGAAGTATTACAGCAAGACAAGAACTGTGGTGGAAGCTTTGCTGGAGCAAACTGAAAGTGCGACTGCTCTGGTCTGTGTCTGGACTGGAAACTGACTGACTGCTTGACAAATATTGATTGCCTGCCGAGGTCGGTTTTTAGTTTTAGTTAGGCTTTGGTAGGGAAATTGGGAGTATCCTATGTTAATTGGACATTTAATTTTTTAAGTATTCAACACGAATAAGATAAGCGCCAACAAATATCCCATTAATTTGTCTGTAATTATAACATGGCAGTGCATCTGTAAATGCCCCTGGTCTTCGATTAGTAACATCAAAATAAAAAACCTGGACGATTTTAAAAGCACTGAAGTCGGTTATTAATTAAGGTTAATCATTAACCGTTAATGGTATGCACCTATTAAATGACAGTTGCCAAGGAACGAAATACACAAATGTTGTAACGAGACGCTGATATTCGAAAAAGAGCATGTCGAGTCCTACAGATTTCATAGTTTTCAAGATCAGACCCCACGGATCGTTCCATTGTAAGTCGACAAGATAATAATAATTTAGTATGTTACTCCACAACTTTTCTATACATCACTTGTTTCTTTTTATTTTACTTTCTCTTACCCCCACTACGCTGTAGCGGATAACATCAATAAAAATGGTGACATGGTATAAATTAACGTTAAAAGTCAGGAAAGGCTGGTAGAACACATCAAAGTTCGGTTTCTGTGGGCGGTAAAGAATTGCCAGCTACATTAGACTGATGCATTGGTTGTATATATGACTGATCGGTTCTGTGGGAAATGCCACCATCAAAAGTTGTCAACAGTTGTTTCCTCTCCACTTCCTTTGCAGCTAACATTTTCAGACAAGTTTTCACATAAATTCTTCTTCATATGATCAAACATTTAATCGTGCTCGCAACGCAGCTTCACAGATCATTTTTAAAATGGGACGCAGATAATATCAATTTATTAACATACCAGCTTGTTTGAGTCCCCTTCCGAAAGAGTTTTGACAACGCACCACGGTAATAAGAAGAATAATGTGGGTCAACAAACTTAACATGGAAGTCGTGAACAGGGAAATATAAAGAAGTAGACCAAGAGAACTCTATGAAAAAATCCGAGTTTGAATTAAGCAAACATCATAAAAATATACCTCTGCATAACATATTAATAGTTTTTGTTAAACTTCTCACCCTAGTTGCTTTGACCAGCATAAAAATGATAAAGATTGGTTGAAAGTGACTCGCAACATAAAATGCATACGTTAACACACGACTTTCTCTTTCTAACTGAACGAATCATAAAAAACATGTTAGTTATAAACACAAATGTTATAAATGTATAATATATTTCAGTTACTCGGCTTACAGCGAATGTTCCCATTAGTACATAAGCTACAGTTGCAACTACCCAAAGGGGTACTAAATAGTATGCAGAGTAATTGTTGAGAAATTCTGGAAAGTTGCACAGGTGAAAAACAACGGTGATAAATATAACAGCATCAAGTAGCAAAATGCTGTACGTCAGGTTCCATTGACGGTAGAGCCGCACATACTTTGGTTCCGTTCCTACACAACGAAAAATGGCTATGTTGGATGTCCAATATTGGTAAATAACGAATCCTCCAGAGACGACCGTTAAGAAAAGCAGCGAGCTGCTGATGTAGAAACGAATCTACAAACAAAGGATACAAAAGTGACCTATATGGAGATAATGCCTATAATAACCGCTTTGGACTCACGTCTCGAATTTCCATTCCTGTGTCCGATTGTGACTCCTTTTCATGGTTTATCTCCTCCAAAGGAATAAGAAAGTAGATGAGATCAAAAATCCAAATGATTGTTTTTATGACAAGCTGAATTAGCAGCTTGAAGGGCAATTCTTCTATCACTCCGTTCCAAAGAAAATAAATGGAAAACACTATTTAGGCACAAAAACGATAACAATTTGAATTTGCCTTTTCTTACAAAAACCAGAGCAATCCTTTGTTAAAAAAACTTACGGTTATTTAAGATAATTAACACGGGAAAAATGTACTTATTTTCTTTATCAATCAGAGCCACAACCAAATGAAATGTGCTGAATCCGACGCTTACAAACACCGAAATCAACGCGCAAGCAATGAATATCCACTCCCAGAATTTAAAATCCCTCCATGTTCGTTTCTGATAAGGTGTATAACAAAAAATATTAATTTAAAATTAAGATGTTTGAATGACGATTGTTTTTGTACCTCCAAAACAAAGGGTTCCCTTGAGATCCTCGTCCTAATAAGATCCGATCCCCACTCAGTTGCCTTTTTTCTATCCATTTCGAAGTATGCAGGTGTAAAATATTAAATAGCTGAAGTTTTGCCTTAGAAATATTAAACGTTCAGAATATGGCATTATGTTAAGCAAACTGACACAATCTATGGACTGCTGCCACTTTGAGGAAAAATGAAACGTGACTGCAACAAATGACTAATGATGTAATTACTCTCGCTTCCCTTTTCCGTTCCCTAAAATCATTTACATCCTCCGCAATATCAACAGTCTTTTAGAGTTTCCATAGTTCAATCAATAGAGTAACCGGTCGCGTCATTATTCCTTTCCACACTTGCGATGAATGAACGTATACACACACACCTACGATATTGTACGATGCGTGAGTAGCTCATTTGAGCAACATAAATGGAAACAAACTACAAAATTCAGGTGAGTCATATATTTCACTGATAAACGCCAACGGACGAATAAGTGTTACTCCAATGTTTTCAAATGCAAGTTAGAAAGACATAGGCATCAGGCATAGTGTAAATTACCATTTTATCACTCTCGTTCTCACCAGATTTGTTAAACACATCACTTGAGATAAGAGATACGGTGGTGGTATGAAAAATCTGGGTCAACAGAGAAATCAGTTATGAAACAAACTATATTTAGTAGATGTTTACCATATACGAATATACGATACTGTAATGCTACACTTCTTTTGGTTGGAATTTAACACTTTGATAGGAACACTTTTAATGGGAATGAAATGATATCTACTCGTGAGCAATCTATGTTGAACGACATAAATGTTTATAAAATCTTGACATCCAAACAGAAGGGCAATAAACTCGCCCGGTGGAGTGCAAGCCGCTACTATTTTCGGTTGTATCTTCTTTAAACCACGGCACAACGGGCCCGCCTTAAGTTAAATGGGGATGATTGTTGGCATGTTGAAAAATTTTACACGCTATACAATCACACCCCGCAATTAAACCAATGATTACCCTACCGCCCCCCTGATTGAAAAACAATCACGGAATATGAACGCCAATGAATGGACACTGCTCGCGTGTGATTGGGTAATGACTGATCTGTCAATCACGGTGTGTGATGGGGTCACGATTGGTCTGTCGGGGTAATTAGATCATGATTGGTCATGATTGGAAATGTAACTGGTGAATTGAGATTGAAGGCTAGCGTAAACCATAATTTACTAAATTTGCTGTACTAATCGTAAGTTATTCTAAATGTAAAATGTCTATGAGGAAAAAGACGGCTAAGATTAGGACGAATCAACCCTTATTCCCAATAAAAATTCCTTGTTAAAAGTCTAGTAGTTTACTGAATACATTACAAACAATCGTCATGTCTTTGTCAATATATCCATAAATAAGAGTAATGCTATTTTCTTTAGTTAATTGTTGTTACATAATAATATTAAAGATCATGTTAAAGAGCAAAGAGGTTTTATCATCGGCAACTATTGTAGAGTATGTAACTTGAATGAAACGGAATTAGTTGTTTTACAAAAAGTTGTTACCAGTAGTATTGTGCTCGCTTATTCTTGCTAGCAGCAAAGTTTGCTGAGCAAACCCACAAAGACTTGGCTGATGATGCTTTTGACCAAAATGATGGAAACGTTCAATGGTGCATTGATGCACCATACATAGCTTACATAGCTTTCGTCTCTAGAGAATAATTAATTAAATAACGTAGACGTAATAATTAGGTAAGAAACCGCAGGCGCTTTTTCAGAATATTTTCGGTCATCCATAATCCATACCAATGAATTGTTGACGTTGACATTGTCAACTTGACAATGTCAGTTAAACGGCACTCTTTACTACACACACTTACAAAGAAAAAAAATGAATATGAATTATGATGTATGATATAACTTATATCATTGCATTATATGTATGTAATAGGAAGCAGAATCATAAATTCATAAATACAAAATCCAACATAAAATGTATTGTCAGTAATACTGACTCAGTATTTGTCAGTTGTTATGTTAGTATATACACAGTATATTTAGATGCATTTATCTATTATTATATTTAAAGTACCCATTTTATTTGAATAAATACACGAAATGCCTCTAACGTTTTCTAAATACACACAATATCCAATCCTAGTCCAACTTAATCCTTTATCTTGTCTTCTTGAGACACAGCGATTTGCATACTTTATTTCCAGCATGTCATGTACAAAGGCAAAAGGAGAGGATAGGATAGGGACCCAGAAATCACAACGTAAACCTCTTATCAGTTGTAAGTTGCAGTTGCTGCACTATGCATTATTTTGTAAAAAACCTTTCTACCTCTACAGATACAGAAATACAGAACAATTGTCAATTGTAGCCTTGCCTTGATCCGATCATGAAAACCATCAATGTTTGTCATTTTGGGCAAATTGAGTCATGAATGACTGAGCTGAATTGCTGAACTGAACTGGGAGTCCCAGTCTAGCCAACCGCCGCGCGCCGCGCCGACCAATCTGACTCTGAGGATTCTAAAAACAAAGACTTTTCTTTTCGTACTTTCTGCTGCCTGCTTCTGCTTCATATTCGCTTCTTCGTCGAAGTCGAAATGTAATAAATAAGACAATGCCGTCTACGTCTTCGACATTCCAATAAAGCCAGCACAGGAATCCTATGGAAGAAGAGCATGAGCAGAACCTTGCACAAACATCGATACAAAATCACTTTACCCAACGCAACGAAGCAGCATGAATCATGCTGCATGATATAATGCCATGATAAAAATTTCGAGTCGGAGTCGAGTTTTTGTTGAATCGGGATTCGGGTCGACGTTGACCCACCGCTATGTTAGTTTAATATTTACTTTACTACTCTATTTAGAGCACACGAACCTGTGAAACTTAACTTAAACTTTCAAAGTGTTTATCATCTGTACTTGCTGATTTTCTAGATTATTCCACTCCAAATTATTCCTTCCGTATTCAGTATTCTATTAAACACTTGAAAAAGTTGAGATCTTCATATTCTTCATTCATAAACAATGGAGCAATCTGGTTCCACTTTCCGCGCATGTGTTTTCGAAGACGGACGAATCAGATATTTAAGTCCGGCTGAAGTGGAAGAACGCCGCAAAAATAATACACTTCTTCATAACCGGGTGCTTATGTGTCCTTGGTGTGACTGTGGAATTCACTTTCTGGGCATCACGAGTATGATAAGGCATCTCTACATTAAGCATTTTGTTAAGTTAAGGAAGATACCAGTGCAACTCGCACAATTCGAAGCCGCTGCTATCGCGGAGTCGAACGTTTCTGCGTCATCAACCGTAACCAGGTAAGGAAAAGCAACAAATGGCATTTTTAAATCATTAATCATGTTAGGCACATAGCTGAGTCTGCACTGCAGAGAAAAACTGTTTAATTAAATAGATTGTAATATTGGCACCCAGCATTCCCAATCATCAACGCCATTCACAATTTTAGTTGCTGTTGTCCTATTGGTACTTTTTTGTATGTGCACGACAGCGCAGCGTACAAAAGGTACAAGCGCAAGACACACGCTGCGGCAGCGGTTTGTCTTGTTTCCAGGCACAACAGCAGCAGTAGATTTCATTTCTGTCCTCTGGCATATGATTCATTCATAGGCTATGATATGGCTCTGGCCTCTGACAACACACTTCAAACTAGTAATTTTGCGTTAATTTTTTATCTTTGGCTAACAAGTGTTATTTCCTTCGCTATAGGGTTTTAGAACAATCCGAACCTCCAGCTTCAACTGAAACTGAAGAGTGTGAGCGCCATTCAGCAGAACAACCAAACCAAGAGGCAGACATGCAGCGGTTGGTGCCGGACGCGGTTCCAGTGGGCAGTGGAGCAGTTGGCCAGGAAAATCCTAATAGGTCAGTATTGAATCTATTGAACAACGTCTTTTAAGGCTTAAAATATAAAATGATTTCAATGTCTTAAAAGTTGTTTCATTCTAAAATTAATGTGCAAATTGTTCTAAAACTTTCCAAGTGCGAATACTTCACATGCACCTTTGTTGACTCCTCCTTCTGTTGGGCATGAGCCGACCACATCTCAGTTCCAGGACGATTCTGAGGATGACAATGACGAGAATTGGACTCCCGTCCTCGATCCGGACCTTTCAGACTTCCCGCCATCGCCTCCTGCAACACCGTCAAGGCAACCAAGCTCGTTGGAGTATGCGATATACCATGTTCCAAGTTTTCAAAGCATCTTTTTTGTATTCACTATTAATTAAATTTAAATTTAATAACGTAATGTGGATGATATTTATTCCAGCTTCAATTTGGTTATACCTGACGAAGATTTCCTAATTTTCGGACCGGTACCAAAAGTGCGAAATATTCGAGAAAAGACAACAGAGCAGCCAGTCCGCAACTCTGTGCCGCCCTTAAACACTACCGGAGAGAGTGAGGCGCCACTACCAAGGATTGTTTCAGTGTTCAGCTTGCGGCAACAAACGTAATAATTTTGCAATCTTTTCTATGTAATTTATTTTAATATTAGGTCTGCTTGTAGTCACTTCATTTCATTCATTTAATTGGACTTAATATAATTTTTAGCCCCGCAGATTTGGCCAATGTCCCAGGCGTCTCTGCTGGAGTAGGCCAGCAAGAGATTCAATTGGCTGATATCAAAATTGAAGTCGATGAGCCTGACGTCTTAAACATCGAAGACGAAGTTACTTTTGAAAACTCCGGTGGCACCTTACCTCAATCTAACTCTCCTGGTCCTAGATACCAACTTCGTTCTATTAGTCGCAAGCGCAGGTTTGAACAACGTGAAGGTGCAACAGATATGTTAAACTTGGCATCGGACGTTGTCGTAGTGGCAGAATATCAGTCAACGTCAACACCAATTCGGCAGGGCAGGGTAGGGAAACGTCAGACGAGGGCACAACCGAAGACGGCGGCTGCAAGTAAATATTTATCTAATTTCCTTCCTAGAATCTAATTTATTGACTGATTTTCTTCCTAATTTTAATTTCTGACATTTCTGTAATAACATTTTCACTTTACAGAGAGCAGGAAGCTGCCGGTACCTCGTGGTCCACCAGGCCGTCCCTCCTATTTGTGGTGTCCTAAATGCAAGAGTTGGGCATGTTGGTTGCTGGCTGAGCTTCGTGAACACATCAGAACGAAGCACAAAAAGGTTAACGCAGACTTGGTCTCATGGTATAATGGCTACACTTTCGACCTACCGTGTCGTGGAAACAAACTTCCACCACCAGAGCACTTGGTGGGTGCAGAATATAATTATTGTTGAAAGTCAACGTGGTTGTTAACTCTTAATCAAATTCCTGTATAGGATCACAATGTCACAATAGTTCTAGCTTTTGCTTTAAATAATCTGTATCTTTGTTTTATTCATAGTGTAAGTAGCATTAATGTAGGATTTCAGTTTCTTCTCCTCCTACCAATAAAATCATTCGGGTTAATCTCAGGAGTACTAACCATCAGAATTTTAACATTTATAAAATCAAAAATCCTTCTAACATTTATATTCTGACGAGGTGTAGTGTAATAGTTTGTTGATAAGTTAGATGTCAGCAGTAATATAGCTAAAGTAATTACTAATTACTTAAGGAATCAGTGTATAATGATATACACGTTATTTTATTAATTTACCCGAGACGTTGGTTGAATAAATCGCTTTATGTAATGTAGTTTAGTTTTGGTCTTGTCTTTGCTTTAATTGAACACATTAATGTCTTAAAACACTGCATTTCATCTATTCATTTCTACTCAAAACTTTTGCATTACTTTACCTCGTCTGGATTAGTTCGTTCGACAGTCATGTAAAATGCTCTGCAATTGATAAAGAAAAATCTGAATTGCATGGTAATTGGTAAGCTTCGCTTGTGAACTTAAGAAGCTGCCTTTCTTACATTTTCTACTCTTTGTTTAAAAGAGTCTTTGTTCGATAAAGCTGAGAGTTGGTGGTGGTCTTCGTGAGAGTAACGATTTGCATATGTATATGAATTTTGCGGCTACCAATGCTCATCCCCTCAGAATTAGGGATAAAAACAAAGGAAAGACAGTCAATGTCAAGAAATGGGTCAATTGTCACGACTCTCCCGGTACACCTCATCGATTTTACTGAAAGCTTTTCTATATTATTTTAGAATTAGCTGGTTTTGTACTATACAGTAATAGAAAAACGCTTCGGTTACGGAGAGAAGTAAGAATTCAAACTTCAAGAAATGTAGTTTTGTTATGCAGATGAATAATAAAGCGAAGCGTTTCTCATTTCCAAAATTATACATAATACTCTGAATTTTTCCATCGAAGTGTTGTTGGAAAGCATTTTTCAACTACGTCTAGACTAGAAAGCGTAGAACTCGCGAGGGAGGGATCTAAATTCCTGCATTGTTTTAAAAACGCCAAATTGAGCTGTTCAACTATGAAAATATTTTCTTTCCAAATTGAACATCTTCGACAAATAAGAGAAAAGCATGTCGAGACGAATGAATTCAACTTCTTCCGAACATAACGCTGTTAATAGAATCTACTTTGAAGAAGGAAAATACTCCATTTTACATGCATTGGTGTATTTTGTAGCACTTAATCACTGAATCCTGATTATTTTTTTGCTCACCTGCATGCCTCCAATGCCACAGCAATGCAACATAGCTACGTTAGAACGCGATCACAGTGATATAGCGGTTGTTGTAACCGAAACACTAACATTATGCTTATTTATAGACACAGAAGCCTAATAATATGATAACAAACGCAACGACAAATCTCCAGAAGCACAAAATAAAAATGTCCTTTTCGATAGTTTGTCTTGTTTGTCTAAAGCCGTGATATTCGATAAGAAAATAGATGCCTAAATAGAAACCATTTGTGCATCGTTTTGTAGCATCAACATCTAGACATATTTTTTCAGGTCTTACGTTTCAACTTATTGACACACTTTACCATTTAAAATCATGCAAGCACGTAACGTTGTACGTACAAGGCTCTGCACTAGAAGTCCGACTGACTGGCTAGTCTAGTAAACCGTAGAGAAAAGAAAAATATTATTATCAATGCTTCAATCACATCAGCACAAGTCACAGTTATTTATGCTCGTATATGACAACACGAACCAGTTACGATAAGTATAGCTAATAATAATTAGAGGAAATCAGAGATGCTCATTTTTGCATCTGTGATCTCTTTTGGGAAATTGAGAGGCCGCTGCAGCACATTTTGACTGCTCTCTTGAGTGTTTGGTGTGAAATTTCCAGCGCATCTCTACTAGATCTACTCGATCTGTGAAGAGTTATTTTTTTGGCAGAGTGATCGCATATCGCATAGCTTCATGAATACAACAAAATTCCTGTTGCCTTTTCTTTTTCTCTACCCAACTTTTCATGATGCATTTTCAGCAACAGCTACCACCAGCAGAAGGTCAGTGAAACAAAAAAAATCACATGCATAATGCATTTACAATATATATATTACAAAAATGGATGTTTTGCATTATGAAAATGGAAAACTGAAAATGACCCAAGCCAAGCTTTTTTTTGTTTCTTTCTTCTGTTACGCCTGTTAGCTTTTTTGCATGACCTTTCCCTTGGTTGGTGTCATATTTGATATGATTTAGAGCTAAGTAACCTATCTCCATCATCAGACTAGTTTATCATGGAAAGAAAAAGTCGGAATGTAGAGTAAGTAGAGGGATAACCTTGTGAAAGCAAAAAAAAAGTTTAAATAGAAAGAAGCAGAGGACGTGGAGTGAATGACGTCGAGTGGAATTCACTGGTGTATGGAGTAGAAAATTTAATGAAGCCCGACGTGCAAAATTATTCTGATTAGCAACACGACTGATTATTTATTAGCTATGCGGTTCAAGCCAAGTCAATCTTATTGTACACGTGTGATTGTGATTGCGATTCCTATGGTTTCTTTCTATGCAAGCCATGTAATAAATATATTGATGTATCGATAAAGAATTGATACACGTCAAGTAAGTCAGGCACGGCGAAAGGAGCAACAAACAAGGAACGTCTGTCTTGTCCCGTCTGACCCAACTGCGTAATTATGAGATTGGTTGGGTTTGGATTGGTCTTCGACGTGGTCATCTACATAAAATAAGTACATTTTATGCATTTTTATTTTCCTTTTATCATTGCATTGCATTCGGAATGACCACTACTCGACCGAGTAAACTCAACATGTTTCTCTTCTTCAAAATCGGCTTCAACCAAATAAAATGTTGTAAGCTGTAAGTAAAACACATGCAGAACGCTTGCTCACTCTTCTACGTTGATGTTATTAAAGCAAAATCTAAATCTAGTAAAACAAACCTCCATCCAATCCAAGTCCAACTCCAAGTTAAGCATAATAAAATCCGTTTCTTTTTTCATATCATCATCTCTATTTTCTTTTTCATGCATACATTGTAATTGAATAACGTAGCGTAAGAAAGAACAAGAACCACCTAAATATGCTCGCTGATAACCTATTGCTAGCTTGAAGCCAAAGCGAAGCTAAAACCCAAGTAGTAACAACAACATCACATTCGCATCAGAACCAGAACTTTAACTACCACAAAATCTTGTCCCACGAAATGAACAATGTTTCGAAAAGGAGAATATTAGATTGCTTATTGAATTGTACGGCAACAACAGCACAACGTAACGTTATAGTACCTAACATATTGTAAGCAAAGGTAAGACCAGCAGCTCCGAGCAACTCTTAGGAAATTTGGCATTTGGCATGGTTCAAAATTTAACGTTCCTTGGTTTTCTACAAACATTCCAACATTTTAAAACATTTCTGCAAATCTACTCTCTGGTAGTGGTAGCCGTCAAATATTTTTATTGTTGACCAATGAGAACCAATGAACAGGTTTGAACAATGACAAATGCTGTCATTCCTAAGAATTGTTTAGGGCTGCTGGTAAGACCCACAGAAGGAAAAGTTTTAACATGTTAACAAGATTCGGCAAAAAAAAATTCAGTACGAGACGAGTGGTGGTAATGGTAGTAGTAAGTAAAGTAAAGTAAGGTATTGAATTGAGTATTGACATAGACTTTTAGATGGAGTACCTAAATACATAAGCACTAAAGAGAAGTTATAAAGCGATGTAAAAAAGTAGTTGCTTCTGCTTCCTTGCTTCTTCTAGTCTACTCTATATTTGTGCATTACGTAGTATGAAAGTTGTCTTCTGGAGCAGAGTTGGTTATAGAAAGTATTTAAAAACCCCTTTAAAAGGCCGTACAATGATCGGCTCTTCTAACAACGCATTTTATAGAAAACAAAATGAATGAATAAACAATTTAAAATATTTTTCAGAATAAACGATCTGAGATAGTATGTTATTCAGGAAACTTCAAAGTAAGGAAGTTTCGTTTTATCTATTACAATCGAAAAATAGTCCCCCAACTCTGGTTTCATGATAACATTTTGGCCAGGAATATTTTTGTATTTGGTTTGCAGTACTCAAGTGGGGTAAAGAAAAGGTTACGATTTACTTTTTTGTTTGCGTTCATAATGCTCATGTTCGTATTGCTGTCTACTTAATGTTCAACTTCAGCTACAAACAATGCATGACTAATAAATAATAATATCTAACAATATAATGCTACAATCGCATCGCTTTCTATCAAACATGTTTGAAAAATTTAACTAATGCTGGTATTAACTTGTATGTTGCATTGTTGTAATGTATACGAAGTTGACTTAGCGTATCCCCTTAATGTAGTATGATGGCAATAAACAGAAATATATAATGGAATTATAGTTCGCCAAACACAACACAACTTGTAACGTAATGATACGCTTCTCAACATGAGGAAAGGTATGGGCTGAAGGGGACTTTCAGCTAAAGTACACTAACCACCACTAAAGAAGCAGAGAGAAACGGAGGATTTAGAAAACGTCCGTATTTTATGTAACCGGAAGTCGTGGAAGTAAACCATAATTGTTTCTGTAAAATATAAATGACATAAATATCTGTATAATTAGTTATTACGTTATGGGGCAAATTGAGACATGGGTGGTATAATTGCTCTGCTGACGAAATTTGTGAATGATCTATTAAGAATCGAAATGTTATGACAGTGTCACACTGTGGAACATAACAGTTTGTATATCCACTGGTCACAAATCCTATGATGTTGTAGCATCTTATGTGGAGGTTTGTCGATGAAAAGGCTGCTGCATTCACTGAAATTCATTACCGCAGCGAACAAAAAACTAGGGCTGTCGCTGTTCATATTATACATAGGAAAAACTCGACAACATAAGTCAACACTAATAAGCAAAGTTACTCACACATTGGCTGTATTAGAGTGGCTAATTCGGCGACGCCTCGCATATAGCGCCTTATCCTTCTGCTGGGTTGTGCGTCGCGACGATTATGACGGGTAGCCAGCCACGGATTAGAAGTATGTTTATCATTGAAATACAATTTCAAAATAAAGCTACAGTAAAGAGGCAATTAAATCTGAACGGTGGCGTAGGCAAGAACGACAGCCACAAATCAGATATACGAATAGTATGGGGGTCTATGATAATTGCGATATGCAAAAATCTATACGGATATTTGCCATACGATATAAACCATACATAACATAAGTCATATTATTGAAAATAAGCTATATAAGAAATGAGTCATATATTAATTAGTCCATAATATATGCTATAAGCCATTTGGAAATTAATACACAAATATTTATACAAAACATATTATATATAAATATACATATATAAATATTTAAATATATAAATACAAATAAATAACTAAATATATATAATGAAGTTAGATTTTCGATATTTTAAAAATATTACGAGTATAAAGCAATTACATATGTAAATATTTTTAACAATCATAGCCTATAATTCATTTGTAAATTGAACATCTACAAGTTTATATTTAGGGCTATTTGATATATGGGCTATAGCTATTATTTAAAGTTTCTCCCGCATTATTCAGTGGAAACTGGTATCTGTTATGCACAAGGCAATCTTTGCCTTTATTGCCCTTAACGAAAGTTAGTGGCATTTCGATGATTTTCCACAAAAAAATATAAATTAATAATAATATATTATATGATGTATGACAAATATCGTAATGGCTAATGCTCTATATGGTATTTCTCCTATATCGCTTTATTGTATGACATTTGACATTATGGTTCTATCATCGTTATCCATATGTAGGGAGAAAGTTGGACGCTGTTAACCAAGTGGCAGCCCTATGGAATTTAATATAGGATGAATGTTATCATTCTCGTCATCATCCTTTTCCGTTTAGTCAATGTTGAAGCGTCATTTTCCAACAAAACCCTTGCAGAGCATAGGGATGGTTGGAAAAGTTTTGAGTGAGAGTATCTTTTCTGAATTTTATTGTCAACTTCATTTCATTCTAGCATAGCGCAAACATAGCATAACATAACATAACACAATTGACCAATTTATGCATGGAGGCACGGGCTGAGTGAAGTGAGGAGGCAGCAGGAGACTCTCTTTGAAAGAGCAGAACGAAAAAAAAATGCAGATTTCTTTTGTGGTCGGTCGCATTTTAGCTGGCTGGTTCTTCTGACTGTGTCGACTGTAGGGAAGGGAAAAGACCACCACGAATGAATGCTTTGGATTGGAGTCGAGTTTTACAGAGTTACATTAATATATATATAGAGAGAGGCGATGGGCATTGCCATTGCCATTGCCCTGATCATCGTTATCATGTCGTCGTCGTCGTCTTGAAACTCCAACTTTGCTTTGTGAAGTAACAATGCTCCTATGCTTCTTTTGCTCCCCAATGCAAAAATGTTTCCATCGAACGAAGAGCTAACATAACTACATAACATAACATGAGATGCGAGCAACATAGTTTTCATGATATTATGATATCTTTTGAATGTTATAGAAAATTATAAAGTAGTGCAGTAAAAAGCCACCTCCGTGGTAGTATGTACTTGGGTACTCAGAAGTAGGTAACCTATTCACCACTACACAACCGTGTGAGGTGTCTTTCTTTTACTACTTACGTACATAGTTACTTTTACAACTACCACACACACACGGGAAGAAGAATTTAAACAACTCTGTGT
>VYYJ01003587.1:0-16087 GCA_021029165.1 Cyphoderus albinus | reverse complement strand
TGAAAATCTTAGCTCGAAACTCAATTTGTCGATCGTGATGTTTACTGTTAGAGCAACTGTTGCTCTTTAACTTTGCCCGTAAATCTGGATTATATACATACTTTAAGCTATACCTACCTAACTTGTGAAACTTTTATCAGACTAACTTGAATAAACTTATTCTCATTGCAAAATAAACAAAGTAACCGTTGGTAGACAAAATATAAGCTAAAACTACTTTTTCCAATGTACAGTCAAAGTAATAGAACAACAAACAGAAAAGAAACCGAAAACACTTTACTAATGCCGTACAAGCTACCTATTCAGATTCTATGGTGTATGATCGATAACTTTACCAAGCAAATACTTTTAAAAATCTATTATTTATACTGTTCAATCATAATTCATTGGAAAAATTGTTATTTTGCTGTAGCATCTCAAGAGAAAAGCAAAAAGTTTTTCCTTTCCCCACAAAATTTTAAAAGGAAAAAGATGAGAAAGTCAAATCCACTCTCTCTTTCTTTAAAGCGGCTTGTTTCACGCGACCGTGACTTATCCCCATGAGAGTTTAAAGGCGCAACGTAAACGTGCAACATTGTCCCAGACAAGTGAAAGCTAGACCAAGGCTATATTATTTTTCCAACCAGTGAAACTGCACTAAACTAAACTAATGCTTATAACAATAATCTTTTTACAGAGGTTGATTTCGTGCGATGGATGATGGGTACTCAATTGTACTGGACGTGTGTAAATGGATCGACGGAGAAGAAAATATTGGATTATATTGTGCACAGAAGGTACTTCAGTTCATTTCATTCGCTCAGCTCTGCATCGCATCACATCAGCAGCCTCAGCAACCAACCGTCTACTTCTATGAAACGAGTGTGTCACAGATAGTCATGTGTGTGGAAGAAGAGCGATCTAGAAGAAACGCAGGAAGAGAAAAAATTGTTTCAGCCCTTACCATGCTTCCACTAACCTGTCGATAAATTGCCAGATTAAAGACGACGAGTCCGGAGAACGGGATCAGATACATGACAACCAGGTAGGCCCAGTTGATATACACCGTCACGTACGTGGGATTATCGCGCATCGATGATTTCCCGTTCATGTAGATGGTCATGTTGTTCACTGGATCACAAACCGGGATGGATAACACTTCCCACCTAAATAAACAAATTTTTAAGTAACATTTCATTACTTTTAATTCAAAGGAAAACCTGCTTTCCATCATTAGTCCAAGCCATTCTTCACAACTCGGTGGTATTTTATAATATAGATCTCCTTTCAGCTCAGGCTATATGAAGCAACTTATTGTTTCAAACGTGTCGAGTTGTTTATTCTATCCTAACGAGTTTTTAATTACGTTTTGAGAAGTGCTTTGCAAGCAAGGGAAAAGCGCGAATGTTGGAAATACAAATGCTGTTGTTATTGCAAAACTTACAAACGAAATAAGTTTTAACACTTATTTTGACGTGCAGTTACATCAAACCAAGTTAAAACTGAGTTTCACTTACCATCTTGGCAAATTATATACAATGGAGAAGAGAAAAACAGCAGCCACGCATATTCTCGCTCGACGCCATGTGCAGATGGAACGTGCCTTTAAACTGAAAATAAAATAGAATTTTATTTATAACTTGATTATTTCGCTTTTATCTTGTGCTTTATACAATTTAATTGTAATTTGATGCTCCATTCTCTTTTATATCAATTCATGTTTATTCAAAAAAGAACACTTTCTTTCATTTTCTTTTAAAAAACGTTTTCAAGTTTATTAGGGAACTGAGCCCTTCATCATACATGGTCAAAGGTGAAAGGTCAAACCATCGTTACTTACCTGTGGCATACAGCGATGTAACGCTCAATAGTAACAGCCAACGTCAAATACACAGAACCAGTTTGAGCTACACAAAAGGGTAACAGTTAAAACAGTTCAGTTACATAAGTCATCAGCGAGCCAATTAAGGTACACAACTCCAAGAGGGTACGATGAAATAATTATAAATTATAAGACAGCTGTTTAATTTCATCACTTTCATTCATTCACAAGTTTGCTATTCCACTTATGTCAGACTCGGCACATCAACTTGGCTTTTGATGAACGCCTCTTAAGTTAATGTTTAATTAATCAATTTATATATAACTCAACTGAAACGTAAATATTAAATCAACTCCTTCCTATTCAATTGAAAACACCATTTATTTTTTATCAGCACGTCCCACACTCTTCATCTCCAAACGATGCAACACATTTTGCGTAATGTAGTAATGACACAAGTGCCTACAGCTATAATTCAGGAGAAGAGCTCGTTGAAGAAAATTGAGTTTTTTTTACATTTTACCTGTGATGCTGACAGGATAGAGGTAGGGAACCCACAGGCGAAAGTATACATTTTCATACTTCCAGAGAAACGAACTATGAACATAGTCGTTTAGGAAGGGCATGCTGAAAACTAGAATTGACACAGAAATGAGAAGAGTGTCACAGAATGCAAGACCAAGCAGCAAACAGGTCACTGATGACTTCATTTGCGGTCTGCTCAAAACCACGGCACTCAACGCGTTCCCGAAAATGCCTAGAAAATAAGAAAAAAGCTTTGTCATACTTCTTTCTATTAATCGTTTTGAACATGTACAACTTACTCTCCCTCAATCTTTCCTTATTTTACAACTATATCTATACCACGTGGAAAGATTAAACGAATTGCTAAAAAGTAGTTCATAAATAACTAAGTTTCTTCTATCATATCGTAGCAGTTCTTCATGAAAGTGTTAGCACAGTTAACTTCATGTTTCATTATATTATAGGGATTTCAGTACTCAAGAAAACGGAGTGTTTTTCTTATGATGCAATCATAGTTTTAGCTATTTGACCCTTCTGATCTTTCCCGAAATCTTTCAAAAGCGTTGCACTATCGAATTCCAGTCCTTTTATCTGATGACGCGAGCTGCGCCTCTCTAGTTTAATCCGATTATATATCAAACAATCTGGAATAATGTTATTTTGTTTTCTTCCTCCATTATGCCAGGGTCAATGTTGATGAAGAAAATTGATCTCGACATGCATGGTATAAAACAAAATGAGAAAAACCGTTATACTGAGAGGTTTTACCTAAAACTGCGACGATACTGATTCCGAGTCCATTAACAATAAACTGAAAGAGAGAAAGTGTAGGTTGACCCATGGTGTGGTCAACTGGAATGCAGTCGTTCCAGTTTCCACCAAAGTCTGCGTCGATCCCACCGGGATCGTCAAGACCACTGCGATTTGTTCCAGCTGCCACCGCAACTCCATTAAAACCTGGGCTGTCCATGTCCAGCATTGACACATTGTTTCCGGCAAGTCCCTTATTGGAACTATACATCATATCTAATGAGAAGTCGTCCACATCCATTCTTCCCAATTACAGACTTTGTGGTTGATCGTCTAAAATTTCTGGAAATAACAAAGAAAATAAATAAAAGTTCAAGTAAGAAAAACACTTTTTGTTGTGACTTGTACTTTGCTCGTTCATTCATATTTCTGGATTATGTTGTTAGAGGCATGTGGCAATGGCGCATACTGTAAATATGGAAGCCAATTTTCTTTGCTACTTGTAAACAAAGTTGGTAAAGTGTGCCGTAATAAATTGATCACTCACGATCAGTGGGTGTATGCGTAGGACGGATATGGAACTGTCACATCACAACACAGCCCATGCCCAACCATATCCAAAGTGGTTCTTAGAAGCTAAAAGAGGTAATCTAATATTTAATTTCCACGCGCTCTAAATTTATGTGATGATGGTGATGATGATGATCTATCACTTTATTTAATTACTGCCTTTTAATGTTCTCTAGATCACTCGGGAAATTGTGAAGGATAGAGTGGAAAACATCACGCCGGTTACTTAAAAGGCACACGCATCAACTTACCTCACACTTTCTGTCTTCTTAAGTGTTATTTTCCGCGTTAGAACAAGATGCAAAAATTGATGAATGAGACGAAGGAAAAAGTAATAAAAAAGAGAAAAAGTAAAAATTTTGTGACTGGTGACGGAACTTCCATGCACCAATTTTGCATCATAATTCATTCGGTGATTTCATTAAATCCTACAACTTTCGTAAAAGTCTTCTATTCACTCTGTTTTACTTGCTTTTCAACATTTATATGAATTATATATAAACTTTTTAATAGAATGCACATTAATTCTTATAAAAGGTAAAATTTTATGCTGTCCCAGGGCATATTCCATGAACTTGCAATTAAACATTTATTCATATGCGACTCAAACCGAGTGTATAATTGAGCCTTTTGGCATATTATGCCTACTCGTGATTACATCGTAGCACCGTTACACGTTACTTTTACACACAGTTTCAGGTAAAACCGGAAGTGAAAGATATAAAATACTGCGAAAAAAGTCGCTTTTTGTGAAATGAGACTGGAGTTGAAAATAAAAATCAAGAAAAAATCCAATGAAAATCAAGGTCGAGGTCTACGGGACGTACTTATTTATGGTAAATAGGCCGTAGAAGGTTATTGCATAAAAATGTCATTTTAAAATATTGCACAGAAATTGGTGACTTGACCAGACAGTTCCAAGAACATTTCTTTCTAGAAACATTTCCTCCTTCGTGTCAATGACTACAAATGTGACACGAAGTTGACACTATCTCAAAATAAAGGCGACGCTTTCTTTTCCGAAAAACAGTTCTGAAAAGTTGAAATGTCAAATGTCATACAGTTTATTATCATAGCTTTTCTCATTGGTGCTTCCAAAAGTTCCAAATGACATCATTCAAAGAATGTGCACTAAAACCTTTGATTTGAATGAGTTTAATTGGAAACTTTGAGTTGAACTGACATTTTCATACAACAACAACGAAACTCGTCCATATAATATGTCAAAGTTTCTGAATTCGTCAAGTAATTTCGAAATAGGATAAAGTCGAATGGATAAAAATATAATGGCTAAAATTAAATTAAATTAAAAAATCGACGAATATTTATATCGATAAAAGTACCTTGTACAATTTGTTTTTTAATTCATTCCTTCCTCTCTTGTAGACCAATATAAACTATACTACTTCATTTCTCGTGACTTTCGCAATATCGTGATGACCACAAGATAGCAATGGGTGCTCTGCTGAGTACTACATAGTAATACTAATAATGGTGTTAGTGTTTAAACATGTCTGTCAAGACGTGTGCCAATGTATCCTTTTTCTCGTGTGTCAGTGTCAAACTAGTAAAAATGAGTTCCATTTTTGGTTCGTCTGTACTGTCAAGTCTCGAGAAAAGGAAAAGAAAAAAGTCTTCCGGAAATGAGTTTGGTGCTGTTTCCACCGCCACTTACTGCGATTCAAATCTCTCTTTACCACCATCCATTTCAAACCATCATCATTCTGCTTGATCATGATCATCATTATTATCCAAAACGAGTCGCACCGCCTGCTAAACTGAACATATTGAGGCACACGAGTAGCAGAAAATGATAGCACTCATCGATCCCTTTTTTCCCCTTTTCCAGTACTTATTATTTGATGAAACATCACATTCGCCTCATTCAGCTCACTCGTGCAAAATTCTCAATTTTTCCCTTCGTTCTCTTCACTACGTCTACGCAAGAATCAAAGATGCTTTCACGATGGAATCAAGTGAGTGCGCGCGAAGCCATACGTAATTCATGTCGCCACACTAACCATCCACGCATATACTTGGTCACAATTACTTCCATCACGCTAGCCTAAAAAAGTAAGTACCTACACTAAGACTGCTATCGGAAATTTCTTTCTTAAGTATAAAGATAATAAGCAAGCGCAGGAAGTGATAGGATCGTCTGAAAGTGGAACTCGCTTCATCTCATATTAAGTAGAACGCTAGAAAGAATGGAAGTGAAGGAATGTAACGCAATGATAATGAGAGTAATAATAATATTATAATACCAAGAATACCATAAGATGACTTTTGTTAGACACTTGCACTACTCACGTCACATTAGGACAAAAAGTTTCCTTCCTTTATCTGTCTAAACATAAGCGACTTATCAAAAATAAAAGGAATTTATTTTTGTACTAAGCTCAAGTTTAGATATTTGGATCTAATATCCGGTAATTAAATATTATGTAAACCTTAAGAGGAAGATACATAATTTGTTACAGAAGATTAATGGAGGTGGATGCTTTAAGCACTGGCAAATAATTTATTTTTACACTTATTTTTAAGTCGTACATTTTCTCTCTTATACGGTGTATTCAAACTTAAAATCAAATGAGACATTTACTGAGAAATGAAGGAAGAGCAAAATAGAAAAGTTGTTGATAATACTTAATTTAATAGTAATTTTATTTCATAGGTATTTGATTTTTAAATGTTAGTCATATGTCCGTAAAACTGGCAAAGTACGTACGTACCTTATAAATATATAGGTTCGTAAGGTTCGACTGGTTTCCCATCTTTGCTAAAATTACACCTAAGCGGAAACTTTTTCTAAAATGGAAATCGTACGAAATGAGGACACGAGTCAGCACCAGTGACTGAGTACAAACATTATTAGTGTGGATTGTTAGTTGTGAAATTATTCAAAGTATTTTCCGGTCGCAGAAAAGTTTCCGATTTGAAAATTTCCACAAATTGAAATACTCGGTGAGTCTTGGTTAACAATGATTTTGCAGTTGGAACATTTCTACCCTTACCGTGAAAGACTTGGTGTTCATTCCTTGCTTCAGGCTAACGTTTATTACCACATTTTCAAAAGGGACATTTTATTACGCATTTAATTACGTGCTGAGCTAGTTGAAGTGAAGAAGCTGAATGTTTAAGGAGGTGAAAGCCATTTAATCAAAGCGTCACTAAAAGGCTTTCTGCTTGAGCTCTGTAATTAATTTTACTTGGCAAAAAATATTTTGCTCAGGAATTCTCCAGGCTCAGGACCAGCAACATGAGACTGGTGCAAGCAACCCTAACCCGCAAGGGAAATTCATTTTTTCCTTCAAAAAGCAAACAATTTAATTTTTGAGAGTCGACTTTGATTATTTTAGTATCTTCAGGTTCCAAGTGCAATTTCATCTGCTTCTTAACATAAGACACAAATCATGTTAGTAATGGTGATCATGAGTGACGTCTAAGGTGCAATGAGGCGGCACTGCCCCCACAGGACATGCAATGCCATAACTTCAACTTCAACTGCTTCCTCCTTACTTCCAAGAAAAAGAAAGGGGAGAAAAGAGGGGGCAAATTGTCCATGAATCCGGTGTAAGCTCCTGTGTGCGTGTAAATACACTATAGGCTATTTCCACCTTGTCATTCTTACCAGCTGTTTACGGCATTTTTTGCAATATTCTATTTACTTGGCCTACGCAAAATTGGCCACCCTTCATTTGCCTGAAATAAATCTGCATTTGACATGTAACCAAGTACTTTATTTTTCTCTATTTTGAACTTTCGTTTTGTTTCTGCGTTATATCTGCATGTACTCTTCAACTTACAGGAGGTATACAAAATACGAAAGGTCTTTTCGCGTCATCTTTCAAAATTTTCACTCAATTTGAAAGTCGTCCGCTCCATAATTCCATGTTCCTTCTACACTCTTACCATTAAACGAAATGCGATTTTAAAATTGCGTCGGGGAAAATCACGGAAATGGAATGACAGATAAGAATAATATTACAGTGTAACCCAAGTCGGAGAAAGCTTCTATTCTGAGAACTCCATTGTTCTATTTTAGTACTTATCTGCTTGACCATCGACTTCTCTCAGGAAAATGCTTTCCTCGTGCGACTTTGCTTCTTCAACAACCAATCCTACACATTATTACGACCGCCGTTCCTATAAAGACTAAATCCCTTGGAATTTTCTTGAGTCCCTTTTCTATGCATCTTCACTCTTCACACAACCCCTTCGTGGTGGGTGACCATCACGCACGTAGATATCTCTACATATAAATTCCATTTTCCAAAGAATTTGACTTTTCCCAGTCACACTCAACATTCTCAACAAAAATAGTTTGTCGTCATCATAATATGGTCTATATGTATGTAGCAAAATCGGTAACGAAGTACCCACAACTCACAACTCTATGGAAGCGTTTAAAATGTGATCTGGTGACTTTCTCTTTCCCCGTGCAAAGTCCCTTGACGCAAATGCTATCTCATACATGCATACCTTTTACGATGGTATAAAATCTGGTTGGAACATTTTATTTTTATATAACGTATCGATTTGCGAGTACTCAGTTCAGTACCCATTAGGGAAAAGGGTCTGTGTCCAATGTGAGTGAAAAGCAGAACTAAAATCACACTTCTTGAGAANCATTAGGGAAAAGGGTCTGTGTCCAATGTGAGTGAAAAGCAGAACTAAAATCACACTTCTTGAGAAGTAACAACATTACCACACCGCCAGCCATCACCCAGAGGGCTACAGAAAGAATCCTGTGTGGTGGGTTCATTGGTGGTGGTCTATCTAATGTAAGCTATGGTGTCATTATCATACTGTCCAATTGTGGCACTGGCCACTGGCAACAGTGTGGCTGTCCGTTTTCCAAATGTGTGTGCACAAAGGGCCATCAGCTCTTCCATTGGGTTGTACAATCAACGCAACTTTTTTCATTTTTTCATAGTTTGCTCTGCTTAGTCACACGCTTCAATTATTTCGGGAAAATACTCGTTTTAGCTCTAATAATGGGGACAAAGGCCAGTGCTCGTCCTACCGTTAGATAGAATTATATTTACTTGGCTATATAACCCATGTAGTATTAAAATTCCCTCTTTACCTCGAAAGTGGGATTATTGTTATACAACAAAAGAGGGCCAAAGTGGAGGAAAAGGAGCAACATTTTTTATCACACTTATAATTCTTGTCAAAATCAGGAAGACTAGGTAAGAAGAATCGTTGTCGCCTTCTCTCATACTTTTTTTACCGTTAGATAGAATTATATTTACTTGGCTATATAACCCATGTAGTATTAAAATTCCTCTTTACCTCGAAAGTGGGATTATTGTTATACAACAAAAGAGGGCCAAAGTGGAGGAAAAGGAGCAACATTTTTTATCACACTTATAATTTTTGTCAAAATCAGGAAGACTCGGTAAGAAGAATCGTTGTCGCCTTCTCTCATACTTTTTTCAGTCGCTGACTTCCATTGTGCTTTCTTATGTTGATAGTAAATTATCCTCTCACACAGTTTCAGATGAACGACTGAACCCGGTAAAGGAAGAGATTTTGGCGCAAAAGGGTAAAAAAATATTCGTACCAAGTTATTGGTTGCGAACGTTGGGGGTTCCCTTTCATTTTCTTTCTAGAATAACTGATTTTCTTCTGGGAAACAAACTACCGCAAGCCAATAATAAAAAGTACACGTTTCCAAAATCATAGTGCACAATGCACGAAAACGACACTTAAGGCACACGAAATGGCACACTGGTATCAGACTGAACAAAGTGCAATTGTCATTGTAATGTAATAGTCATAACAATAATAATAATGATGGTCAATAAATGGAAAATGGAGGCTACCAGGATCTGAAATGGAATGGATAATGTCAATGCATCCGATGTGAGTATGTGAGAGAGAACAAAGTGAGCCTACGGGAAGTCTAATAAAAATTATCTCCGCTCAAAAGCAGAAACGCTTTGTTCCTCTTTGTTTTCTCATGGTTATTTGTCCACACTCAAGACGACCAATAAGCCCAGAGGAGCTGAACCACTTATAAATAGTAACCATGCTGTCTTAACTTTCTTTTCAATAAAATATGAATGGAATAAGCGGAAGAGCATTGCCTCACTTTCAGCATTTATTATCTAGCCAAGCCAGCAAAGAATGCCAAACTTTTTCGTCGAGTTTTTCATGAAACTTGTTCTTTTATGTCATTCCTTAATCCGTTCAGACTTAATATGAAATAGCATGCGGTTCAAATCTTTTCTCTGCTCTTACATGCTTTTCTTCTATTACATACTTACATTCATTCATTCATTCATCCCGCTTTGGTTGGTCTCTCGTCGCCCTGTCTTTCACTTGCATTCAACGGCACTTGTTCAGCCAACTGAACTGAAACCGATGTTATTTAATCCTAGCAAAATCCTATATACGCAAAACGAGGAAAACTTTTAAAGAGCTTATTCTCCCAACCATAGGTGCCTTAGAGTAAAATGCATTTTAGCGAACAGTGCGTAAAGTGGTACAGTGCGTGCGTGCAATGTGTGGTCACGTCGTATAAAGTACATTTTCTTTGCAGAGTTGTACAAAAGCACAACTTTTGCACCCACTGTCGTTTTCAGTAACTTTTGGGGAAGTTTGTCGAACGAAACGTATAAAAACTGGTCCATTATTTACGCACGATGAGATATTACTTGCATCAAACCTACAGTAGTGTCTTTTGTCCTTATCAAAGCGCAACCAGCTAGAATTATTTTAGAAACTTGACTTCTTTGAAGTTCATAGAATTCTTGAGGCCAAGTCAGTTTTGCAGTTAGGTATGTCAAAGGAAGAGAGAAGGATAATAAAATATAATACTATTAGGTTTTTAGGGAAAAGCTGATTTTTACAACCCGAGAATATTGAATCGAATCAGAAAGAATAATGCATTTCAGTGTAGGAAGTAATGCAGAATCACAAACAGCATGCCAAGGACAATTGATTCAAACATCAAACTTCAACAGGCCACGCATTTTCGGAGCTTTTCAACACTACTGAAAATACAGGATTTTATGTAAATTTTACTACTTAGCATTGCAATGTTTCGTTGTTGTCAACCACATCTGTTGTTCCTTGTTTTCCATTTTATCATTCCATTGCAAAGAATGCTAATATTTTACACAAAATATAAAATTTCAAAATGGAGGTGATAAAAATACGAGTGAATAAAAAATTGAGTTCATTTCGCTAAGTACGTCTCAGAATATTTTACATGGGAAAATTAACTAATTCTTGCTTCGTGGAATATTCAATTGCTTCTCCGAAATATTTTGATGCTATATTAAAAATCTAATTCACTTTGTTGTAGATTCTCTGTTCGATGATTTGCTCGGTAACTTCCATTTCAGTAGTGTCTAAAACTAATTATTTGGAAAGAGAAAGAAAGGAAACTTTCAGGAGAAGAAGCCTTCATTTACTTCACCTGGCCATTAAAGCATAAAATATATTCTCTTAAGAGAACCCAAAAACTCGACATGTGTATTTTTGTTCCATTCCACTGTCCTGATTGTTTCTCTCATATCATCTTGCTTTTTTGTAATTAGTTACGATTAGATAGATTTACTGGATTTTTACCTTCGCTAACGAGTCGTTTAAGAGAACCCAAAAAACTCGACATGTGTATTTTTGTTCCATTCCACTGTCCTGATTGTTTCTCTCATATCATCTTGCTTTTTTGTAATTAGTTACGATTAGATAGATTTACTGGATTTTCTACCTTCGCTAACGAGTCGGTAGTCGGTAACAGACGCAAGTGAGCAGACCTGGTATAGTCGAAGTCGGCATTTCTAAGAAATGTTGGTTTGGTAAGACAACCTTTTTCTAATTATTGTTCTCGTCTTTTCCTTCCGTTCCATTTATTCTTTCCTAATAACTCAATCAAGCGGCTAATCTTTATAAACACTATGAAGAAATGTGTCAGTGTGCCTACGAAGTACCGACCGCTACACCACTGGAAACCAGACGCTAGATTTCTGACGTATTGAGTAATTTGTTTCGATTTAGATGTGGTTGCAGGGCTAGCAAATAGCAAATAATTATTTGATCGTTTGAATTACGCTTGAAATGAAATATCTGACCAATACTATAACATATGTATATTACACTGGAGGAAGTCTATGGCCAAACTAAAATAAATGTTCACATCTGCAGAGTCTAGCGAGAATGACAACTGTCGACAGCTCCTTCCTCCTCCCTTACGATTGTTTTTATCCCATACTGCTGATGCGTATTATGTCTCAAGTGAAATTACTACTTTAAGCAAGCCAGCTGTGTGTGGGTTTCAATAAGCTGCCACATCATGTTAGTTACAAACGTACAAACAAGACAATCACATTGATTTTCTTTTTGTTGTGACCACTGAATTTTACGTGTATGTAATAGTGAACGAAGAAAGGAGAAAGCAAGCAGAGCTCTGCATGTCTCCTTACAACCATGAACTCGTAATCAGAAATTGTAGAATTCTTACCATGATGCATCTACATTTTGCTGTTATTAGTCGTTGTTAGTCATCATTGTTGGTGGTCTATCTTACGAATGCCCTTATAAGAGTAATCTATCCATCTATTATTATTATTATGCAAGACCACTTTCTTTGTATTAAACAAAAGCTAGAGCATAAATTGGGCTTGGATTACATTACATTCATGGTTTTGGGGTATTTAGTTGAGCAGAGCAAGTTGAGCCACAAGAAGAAGGAAATCAAAGCCTTTATCGGCCACTGGGGATTAACGACTCAAGAAGACTACATCCCATCCACTCACTGGACGACCATCACTTTGTTTCTTTCTGAAGTAAAGGAACGTAACTAGAGAAAGAGTGGAAGGCAATTATTTTTTAGGTAGAGGAGTATAAAAGATGGAATGAAGATCGCCTAAAGAGAAGATTGCCTCTTAAACGACCTCTTACTATATGGTAAATATGTAACCGTAACCAAAAAAGAAAAGTAAAACTGACTCGACCTTTGTCCTTATTTCATATGTACATGCTTTGAAAATCAGAAGCAAAGCTCGTGATCAAGATCAAAATCACGATACAACTGGGGTTACTCTAGACTTTGAAAAGAAAGCCCGGAGTGAACTTTCTCTGCTTTCCTATTATTAAACTTGAAAGGGAAAATGGGGAAAAGGGAAAGTAAGTAAGAAGAAAGGAAGGAGATCCGTATCACAATCGAACACATATCTACTTTTCATTCAATCTGATCTGGAAATGTGAGCTTGTAAGTAAAATCCATTCGTTGGTATGTATTGTAGGCAGAGTAGAGAGTAAAGACCACCCACGAAGTGGGTAGAGGTAGGCATGGTTCCTTTGGTCGTGGGAGAGTTATTTAGTTTAGTTACGTTGCATTATTTGTTAGTTACCCAAGCCTAGCAGATCTTGTGACGTAGGTCGGTGGAAGTTGTATGTATATAACCTCAGGTCTAAGGACACAGTAAAAACACGGTAGACCCAGACAAAAAGGCTGCACCAGTGAATACCACAGAAGAAAAGAAAAACAGCAGGAGCGCCATTCGACACAGAAAGTTCCCAGAGATTGGAAGAGTCATCATCTTCTAGGATTACAGACTCCGGTGTACTTTTCATTTCAAACTTCTTTTTTGATATGTAATCATGACAGTCGCAATTATACGACTCACACAATACTTACTTTTTACTTCACTAATAATAAGATCTATGTGCGAAGAGGTAAAATTACAGAACATTACTTCCAATACTTCCAATCTTTTTATTTTCCTTTCGTGTCTTGCCTCTCAGCGCCAAAATGTAACAATTATTTTGTCCTTTCCTTTACTAAAATAGAGTCTGGTAAACTTTCACAAACTATAAATTATTACTTTCCAATTTCCCAAACCGGAAACTTTTTCATTGATTGATGTAAAATAAATAAAGTTGAAAACAGAATACTATCCTCAAATGAACACAATCGTATCTACTAATTTCAAAAATCCGCGAGTATGAGGTTTGAAGTTATCATGCATAATACAAAAATGTGTTCGAAATTCAGTATTAAGTATTTTAAGTTATATATAAAACGATACAAACAAATTTTCTTTTCAAATTTTGTTACTCTCTCGGGATAAGATGCAGATATTCTGTCCAGAAATCAATTGCATGAAAAAAATTTTCACATTACAACACTAGTAATAGTGGCAGTCGCGGCAGCGGAAGGAAGGAGTTACATTGAGTAGTTATCAACTTCGTCTAAACATTAATAATGTCTGCGTCTGTCTTTCTTTCCTTATAGCCCACTCTTTAAAATAAAATTAAGATTTTACTTCAATCTGCAAGTAATGAAATGAAACTTACCACTATACATATCTAAATAACTTCCATTTAGAGTGCTGTCATGAAACGTTATTACAAAGTATTATTTGGAGAGATGTGTCTCATGTGAGTCAAAACTGTGTCCAGTAAACTTTTTCGTACGCACTTGTTGTGCTCTGCTGCCAAAGGGAACAAACTTCTCCCAGCAGGAGAAGAAAGTTGGGATCGTTCATTATTTGTTCACGGACTGCTTCTGTGACTTAAATTTTAGTTAGGAAGCGAAGGAGTTAGTAAAACTCAGTGAAAGTTAAGTCAGCCAGTTGTTAATTAACACTGAGTTAAAAACAGGAGTCAGTCTCGCAGCTGTAGCTTTGCCATCATCATGATCTTCTTATCATGAACATCATCATTCTCCGCTGTGTGCGTGCGTCTCCATCTGGATTTGGATCATTCGTCCTGTTCAACAATGAACATTTTTATGGCTCACGTAAATATTTTGTGCGTACCCAGAGAGAAATGTTTTCAAATGTAATCTTTTACAAGTGTGTGGCCGACACGTAAAATTTGAAATGTTGCGTCAGCACCAGAGCAGACGGCAGACTTCTCTAAGGAGAAAATGTTTTGGCAACAGTTTATTCAGTTCACTTGAGTCAGTACCCAAGCAAGCCAATTCCATTGTATTTTGTATTCTTTATAGTTCACTGATGTAAATGATAATGACCTCACTCGCAGCCACTCAGACATACGTACTCACATATATTTTGTGCGTAATTCCTATGTACCGCACTTTTTGCGGATGCATACTAAAAAGTTAATAACACCAAACACCACCACTGTAAATATTTTCATATGTCTCTCGATTCGTTCGGTTATGGTTTTATCCCATTTTCTGCTTAGACAAGTGGCAAATTGGCAATTGCATGGAGGATGAAGGCAAAAGAAATCCAGTTTCAATTTTTTTTGCACTTTTAACCTAAAAAATTAAGTTGCCAAAACTTTTACAACGGGTGTAAATAAGGGCATGATCGTTACACTTATACACGGCTTTTTAGAGGATGGTAATTTATAATTGATGAGACGAAACTTTTGACAACATCATCGACTTCATTTTCTTCGGAGTAATTATTTTCAACTAAAGCCTACGCATTTCAGCACACGTGTATCCTGTGTGGGATTTCCTTGTACTTGGATTAAATGATTATTGATGCATTTAATTATAACAGATCGATCATTAAAACTTTCCTGCCAGATTAAGTTCATTTGCCTTGAAATAAATGATTAGTTCCTTATTCGTATGAAATCGAACGTCTAGCGATAAATTTTATTCTGTTCACCACAAAAAGCTTGTTGTTGTACCTGATGACACGTTTCCCATTACAGTACTCTTCCTTTGGTCACTCGGCAAATATTGAGCAGATTTATCGGTACAGTCACATCGAAGTTCGACTGCTAGCAATAAGCAAAAAACAACTCGAGAAATATAAGAATCTTTCTGCTGCAAGGTGGCTCAATGCCAGTCTTGGTGGTCTTCGCTTCACTACTCTCAACAACAGAACATTTCATGAACATTCAGTAGAAGATGACATCCAATCTTGATTTGTCACTAACAAAGCAAACTTGTTCACAAACTGTATAGCGCTATTACTTGGTATGTCACACTTCACACTTTTAGTAAAGTGCAAAACTTGAGGTGGTGTAAAGTATGGGCCAAAAGTTTCTCAATACAATCTCTACAAATCCCAGTGACAAGCTATTAAAGGACACATTAAAAGCTCTTAAAGTTAACTCACTTCAGAACCGGTTGTCGGCTTCAACTGCCCATTAAATAATATGATTAATTATAACATTAAGTCAAATAAATGTAAACTACTGATAATCGAGTTACTTTTAATTTGCGATGCCTTCCAAGAGATATGATCACATCCAAACATAACAATGGAGAAGCCTAGTCTAGTCTCGACAGCCTAGTCGGTAGTCGTTAGCGAGAAATGAAACTCTTTGTTCAACAACAACTGAAACTTGCACGGCGTGGGTTAGGCCGACAGTATGCGATTTTAAATTACCAACATTCAAGACGTGTGGGTTTAAGCTCATTTTCGTCCGCCCATAAAATTATCTAATACAATACAGAGTAATATATTTGACTCGTGTTGAAGTGCCACTTACTTA
>VYYJ01003586.1:5793-16089 GCA_021029165.1 Cyphoderus albinus | reverse complement strand
TGCCCGATATATGTGTATTTTGACCGTTATTGGGACGCGTAATTTTACTTATTTCTACCGGCGACGGCCGGTCGCCCCTTCTTGTATGTAATAAATATGTAGGTAAGTAATTACATGTAACATACATAATTTCTGTTATGATTGGAATACCGACTATTGTCGGTATAAAATCGTAGACTCGGGCGAATTCACTAAATTAACCTTCAACATTTTCTCCCTCTCTACTTGAAGAATCATTCCCATTTTCCAATGTTAGATCTAGTTTATCAAGATAAAAAGTAGGCGAGTAGGTAAGTAGGAGTAGTAAAAGTAGTAGGGTTTTCTTTGTTGCTGCAAAAAAAACGTAATAATTACAATAATTTCATTTTAAATGAAAGCTCACACAAGAGTATGTACAGTTTTTTTTATTATATTTGCAAATATGTACACTTTATTGTAATTTGACCTCCTGAATTCAGTGGTGCCAACAAAATTCCCGAATGATAAATACGTGTTGTGTGCACTACGTAAAGCATGTCTTTTATACTCAGGACACCAAAAAAAAAATCACGGAGAGAATTTTTATAACGAGAGAAAAAGAAAAAAGAATTTAGAAAAACATTTGCGATAACTTATACTTTTGTTGTATTAATTAGGTGTGTTCATCATGTATGTACGTGTTGGGGGTGTATTTGTTTTTTTAATTGATTTGAGAAATTATGAATCATCGCAGTTTTTAGACCAAAATGCTGTTTTATTTTTCTCTCGTTATAAAAAATTCATCCATAGAATTTTTCGAAAATTGGTATTGACGTAAAAAAAGATGGAAAAAACGATGGTGAAGTTATCTCGGAGACATATTTTTGCGAGCGGGCAGATGGAATGGTTCCCTTGCAGCTTTGTTAACCAATGCATGAATGTTGGCGTTATAGACAAGAAACTCATCTGCATGCGTATGTCTCCCTTTAAGCCACGTAAAATTTTCAAAGACGCCGCAGGCAATATTCGCTATCAAATTATTAAACACCACGCATATGTATGTTCAACTCGCATGTCTCCTCCCTTTACTCCATGCAGCGAAAAACAATGAAGCTTTACTCTCACAAAATGTTGGCTTTGCCTTTTTACTAAAATACGTTTTACCTGACCCATTTAAGGTAGATAATGATAAAAAGAATGGCGATTCTTGGAAAAGGTCTAAATAAGTTAAAGGATTATAGTTTCCGTCTATAATAGAGGATTGGGATTTATCTCTCAGCTCAGCACAATAGTGTCTTTGTGATACTTGCAGCCAAATGGAAAATAATAGAATCAGCTTAACGCTAAAAATAAAAAGGCAAAAATATGTAAAACGTGCAAGGTACGCCGAGGTTGGAGGTTACAAAACAAAATGATAAACCTCTGCAGGTAAAAGGCAATATAATGCTTTAAAATATTCTTCAGTCGCTACTTCTTTAGTAGCTATTTCAATAGGAAATTTACTTGCTGGTATAAATCCAATATCAGCCGATCAGCGACTTATTGCAAGGAAGCAGGTTAAGAAACTAACAAGTTTATCTTCCCATCTCTAGTTACATTAAATAAAGTTAAACACAGTACCATACAGTTAAATAAAGCGTAAATATGAAATTTTCCTTGAATAAAATTGTTGTTATCGGTGTTATTATCATGACCACCGCAAATGTCTGCGTTGGAATGGTAAGTACAAACTAAGCAAATATTACAATATTATACATTTCAATAAATTTTTGTTTGGCCAATATTTTCACGAATCCGTGTTTTAGTGACATTTTTATTTAATTCTTACGTGTCCACAGGAAATTCCATGTAATGAAGGCAACACTTATCGATGTAACCAACTGTGTCCAGCTATGCACACCGGGTGCTGCTACCCTCCTCGAAACAACCCAGATACGAATAATGTCGTCTGCTATTGCTGCCCAATTCAGGGCTGTCCCTATACATTCTATGCTCCGACTAATTGCAATTATCCTACAAAGTAGTTGAAAAGTTTGTATTGAACTAATGAAACAATATTGTGAAAATGTTCCGATTTTGTTAAGCAGGCGCAATAAAGGTTATCATTTTTATTTGAATACAATAACACTGAACTGTAACATTGATAATGTTAATTGTTGTGTAGAAAAATGGCACACACAAATTGCAAATAACAGAAAATTGCATAACACATTATTCTATAGGTATAGGAAATAAGTAACTACATGTATTGTATTTAACATATAAATTCTGTGACGATTGGAATATACCGACCATTGTTAGTTTAAAATCGTAGATTGGGGTGAATTCCGTGAATTAACCTTCAAACATGTTTAGTGTTCCTCTCTAGTTGGAGAATCATTCTCATTTTCCATTGTTAGATCTGGCTGATCAAGATAAAAAGTAGGCGATTTCGAAGCCTTTTCCTTTGTTGCTGCAAAAAAAGCATAATAATTTCATTTTAAATGAAAGATCATATAAGAGTACGTACAGTTTCTAATTATATTTGTACATATATTCTTCTCCATATTGCATATTAAAATAAAATATTCGCTTACAAGAAGTGCCGGGGAGATCTGGACAATTTGGTGTATGATTTTCATTTGTCGATAGCATTTCATCCAGTCGAGTTTCCAAATGGTAGAAATACGTAAAATTCGACTCAATGAAAGGCACGGGTAACGCTATCGTTAAAACGCCAGCAAGTACACAGCATGTGCCAACCATTTTTCCAGCCACTCCCATCGGGCTTTGTGTCAATTAAAATGAATCATGGTTCGTTGAATTTAAATGTCTCAATTTAATTAACCAAGTTTAATTCTGGGACTATTTATAACTGTAAACTTACAACATGTCACCATATCCCACCGTAGTCATTGTCACGAGTGCCCAGTAACAGCCATGAGGAATAGATCGAAAATGCGAGTCTTCAAAACTCGCCTCCGCTAGATAAACTGCGCTCGAAAAGAAAACGGCCCCAATCGACAAAAAGAACATGAGCAATCCAAGCTCCTTCACCGAGGCTCTCAGAGTCCTCGCTATAATCCGAAGTCCCTTCGAGTGCCTTGCGAGCTTAAAAATTCGAAAAACACGGAGAATCCGGATCACCCTTAAAATAGCGAGTGAACCACCCGCCTCATCCTCCTCAGTTTTCACTTTCGTCTCATCCTCCGAAAACACTGTCCAGACTGTGAAGTAGTAGGGAAGAATTGCCATCACGTCAATGATGTTCATGAGGTCAACGATAAAGGCGTATTTATTTGGACAAGAGATAAATCTGGCAACAAACTCGATTGTGAACCAAATGATGCACATTGTCTCGACGAGGAAAAATGAATCTATATTAAATATTATTCGGCTTAAATATTTCTGAAAATATATTTCTGGTTTATTTATGAACTTTGACCTGTGATGTCGGGAATCTCATCTTCCATGACCATCGTAATATTATTGGGCAATTCCTTCAACTTGTACTTTCTAAACTGCGGTTTCGTCTCAATACAAAATGCCCCGATGGATATGCTGATGACAACCACGGAAATCAGAGCCATGTAATGAGCCTGCACCGAACTTTGCGGATCTTCAAACAAAAGCCAAATTTTCCGAAGGAATAAATTCTCATGGAGTTGCTTGTCATCTTCCTTGATGAAACCCTCGTCCTTTCGAAATTTCTCCGTGGCTTCCTCGCCCAAATCCCAGAATTGGATTTCTTCCGAAAAGATATCCAGTGCAACATTCATGGGACGTCGAAGCACTCCGGTTTGATAGTAGTAGAGGATTGCTTCAAAAGCGGGTCGATATCGATCAAAGAAATATTCATTTTTGAATGGATCAAAGTGTCGCATCCGACGCACAGGATCTCCAAGTAAAGTATTGGGATATCGGTTTAGAGTTCGTAATTGTGTTTCAAAAATTAAACCGCTTACCTAGATAATTTGTAATTTAATGAAACATTAAAAGTCAAATAAAACTGGGTAAAACTCAATTTGTTCACATACATTGATTGTAACTAATTCACATTCCTTGTGGTTGTGAATGACTGGCTCAAACGGGGGTTTTGTTGGCTTGTGCGATTCGGCGTCGGTCTCATCATGTTTGCTGGAAATTGAATGGTAATTAAAAGCAACAAAATACTTCTATGGTTTTAATTATTGAAAATATTAACATTACATTGTTGACATCAATAATATAAGACACAGAAAATAATTTTTACTAGGATAGACGAAAATTCTCAACTTACCCCAAATGTGATTTTAATGTGTCAGAAACCTTCCTGTTGAAAAATAGACATTCGAAAGATTCAAAAGTTTGAGTAACTCAATTTTGGAAATGACTACTTGAACAATGAAATTGATTAAGGTCAACTATACCTTTTTCCATGTTTGGTTGAATGTGACGATGATGAATGACTCACAGGATGTGAACCGGGGACTGGGACCTTTCCTGTGTTTACTACTATCATGTTATATCGTTCACCCAATTACAATTACCCACGCTAAATTCACTCTACACCTACACACTGGCTTTTTTAAGTTAAAAATTATTAGTCAGAATTATCACTTCAGTTAAAAAATACTAAATATTCTAAAGTGGTGACCATTCTAATAGTGACTGCAGACAAAGTAAATTGTTTTGTTTGCCTGTCAAAATTAAAATCACAGACGAACTTGACTTCAAAATACTGCCATGCTCTTGACATGAAGTGATGAACATTGCTCCACAATTTCAAACAAACAAACAAAATATCAAGCGTTAGTTTAGATTTTTTAGTTTTAGTGTGGCACTGCCTGAGTTGGTCTGCATCATCATCGTCATTACGGTTTTCTTCTGAGGAAAGAAGCTTCCTCGTCTTAATTTAAACAAGCCAAAAAAAAATTTTAATTGGCTGCATATTAGTAAAATTGAATTCCTGTAATTGTTGTTCTGGTATTTCAAATATATGTAAATTATATATTTATACATTTAGTTTCAACAAAAAGCTTCATTTGGTTTGACTTTTGGTTAAATTTTCAGTGAACTTAAAAAAAAGTTACGCTGCCGACATGAGAAGCGTAATATATGTATTCAACAAACCGAGCTAATTAAATATACCTTACTTAATTCCCCGAATTTTTAAACTCAACTTTTACATGAGTAGGTAAATATCACAATAACATCAGTCAACGACACAGACATTCCGAAATCACAGCAGAATTCCTGGCTCAATCGAATAGCCGTTGTCTCGCTAATGATTTTTTTGCTTACAAGTGACTTTGAGTGACAAGTAAGTTCCAACTGACACACTTTTTTACGATATGCTTAATTAAGTCGTAGCCTACTGGTTTTAAGTTACTCCCAACCGGTCCTAATTGGAATTTGAGCTGTGTAGATAATCTATATTGGAATGCATTGATGTGAGTCGTAATCGTAATCTCCCAAACGAATGATGAGTTGCCTGAACGCATAAACCGTCAACTAATGCATTTAATTAATTAATTAATTTCTCATAGTATACAGGTATTAAATGAATAAAAATACTATCGATTTCTTCTTTTTTTATTGAAATGAATCACTGATTAGTATCATTGAATTGCGATTGGTATACAAAACAAAACCAAATACAGAACAGTTTTATTATTGCAAAACTTTTGCAATTATTTTTTTAATGCAGATAAATGGCAGCTTAAGTTAGAATCATCAGACTTCATTTTAAATGCTAACTACTATAAGAATAATTATACAAATAAGAATTTGGACAATATCTCTAATAAAAATAAAATGTTTTGTGTCAAATTATACCAGAAAATGAAAATGACCTTTTCCAATTACCATAAACTAACAAACATTTTTGATCGAAACAAATTTCAAATGAAATCATTTGCAGTCGCCGGTCACTCCTGTAACCTCTCCACATTATACCGTGGTTGAATCCCGCTCAACGAGAGATTTATTTTAAAATGTTATGATGCGACTCTTGCAAGTATCAGCAATGTGTATTTCACATTTTGCATTTCGACAAACCTTTGTTGGCTTGTGGCATTGCTGATTGCAACAGGCGCATCCCATCATAGTAGCTTAATCTTCAGTAGAGAGAATCCTTACATTGACACAGCAAGGAAATTCCTCCACATTACACCCAAGGTCACTTTCATCTTGCATTTTTTTTGCAAAGTTCTTACTTTTATCCTCACAGTAAAAACGCGGCTGGTTAGGGAAGATAAACAAAACCATATTAACACGACTCTTACAACCCGACTTTGGGAAAATTAATATTGTAGTAATATTGTACCTACCTGGTCAGCGAACAAGCGCTCCTGAGCTGCATTTCGAAATGAGGGAAGTGTAATAATAACGAACAGTAAAGTAACTATAAATATCATGACGGAGGTGAATTTGCTGAAATGTGATAGATTGTAATGTTAATGCTGTCTCGCCTGTTGATATCGAATCACTGATTTAAAAGATACTAACGAACTACCTTTTGTAGTAAACATCCGTACTTATATTGTTGCTGTACTTTAATTTTAGTGCTGCCCCAGTGTCCCGTAGTTTTGTTGCTTTAAAAAAATACAATCTCCATTATTTTACATATGCCTGTTTCAAATTCCGCATTGTTAAAACCTCAACAAGTTCCAGTTCCAACCGGAATTTGAATACTCAAACCGGCTTATTTTAGGCAAAAAAAAGGTGAAAAATAAAGGTCAAGCCTTCTATGTCTGTCTAGGTTAAACTCAAGCCACTTCTAGTTAAAAAAACAATTTATAAATGCGGCATTCACGCCTTTGTATTCATTTTGTTACTCTACGTAACACATTCGTCCAATAAAATAAAATAAAAGTTTTAAATACTGTTTAAACATTTATTGTATGAAACAAAAGTTTTTTTTTTGCAAAATTAGAACACTGAAACTTTCTTTTATTGAAGAGATGATATTATTTCGGATAACTATATCTTAAATTATTTATAAACATTTTAAAATCTATTTAATAATGAAAAAACAGATTCATCAATGATAAATAATCATATTCATACATTATGTATACAGCAAGCATTATATTTACATTGAATCTCAGTCTTTAATAATTAGTAACATTATCCGAGTTCAGATAGTTTAAGCAATTAAAACATTTACTATTCTTACTACTGATAAAATTTGTGCAGGTGATGATGATTATTACTAGTAGGGTTTATTCTTCAATAAAATTGCATCCAGCGTCCTTCCAATGATACCATTGTAAAATTGTGCCTTTAACTCTTGATTGATTGTGTAGATAAATCCACATTTCATTGCGATAGGTCTCAAGCTCCGCATCCTCTTTTGGTTCACCATAACCTCCACTTTCGTTCTACCAAGACAAACCGTTGAAAGATTATGCTTACGTTTTCTTATGATATTATCTGTTTTTTCGTGACATCCAACAAAGAAAGGTAGAATGGTGTAGACTAGCGTAATGTTGATAAAAGCACAGATCGGCAGGACCCAAAGTAATACTGAAGGTAAGTACTGGAAATATTTTATTGTGGCCACAATTCCCACAACAATTGTTGCAAAATGACTGGTCATCATGATAATCATCCACTGGGACAACGCCTTCTCCCAGGTTTTTAGGGCAAGATGAAATCGATTGTAGCAGGTGAGAAACTGTTGGAGGGGAATATTTTCCAGATTTTCCAGATACATTGATTGCATCTCCATCCAGAAAAATGTTATGCCCATTGTGATGTTGTAGCTGCTGACGCCAACAAATACAGCAGTATGGAAGAGAATCCATCTCAAGATTACAGAAAACCAGCAGGTTGAATAAAAAGGTGCTACTAGTGTCAAAGGTCCGAGATAAGGATCTAGCCGGAAATACACAAAAAGTGGAGCCACAGCCCATTCGAAGGGGTATGCTGCAAGTTGAACTAACTTAAGACCTTTGCTGATCATTTCCCATTGATGAATTCGTGATGATTTGAACTTAAATGCGTGTCCTTCATTTTCCAGGAGAAGCTTCATTCTGGAAAAGGCCACTGAAATGTCGTCAGCCTTCCGATACATCACCGCCCCACTTCCTAGAACAAATCCGGCAATGGGAATTATCGCGGTTGTGAACAGCTTATGGAGAAACTTGAAATGAGACGGAAAAATTAGAACGGGAAGGCAGGCTAAATTTATAGTGAAAAGTATTAAGTGTCCAACAATAAAACCCTTGCATTTTCTCGCAGGAGAAAATTCTTTGGTAGCTGATTTCCATGTCAGAATGAAGGGTGGAAAATATTTGTAATGTTTGAAATTCGCTGTCACCGATTCTGAACAGTGAAGTTTAATGTTCATTTTGAGTTTTGATTTCTTCTGCATATGCTGAGACGTTTCTCTTAAATGTACAAATAAATTAAATATTGTAGATGTTTTGTATATAGTTGATTAATTTTTGCCCTTTCACTGTTCATAGTAGTCTGCATTTCTTGCCATGGAAAGGTTTTGAACTTTTATTTCTGTCATTGGCAAGGACAGAAATAAATACTTTCGCAATTTAAAAAAATATTTATTTTCCTATCTCTTACTGATTGCATTTATTTCAATAAGAATATATCTACAAAACAAACGCTTAATATTAGCATAGATGTATATAATTTTATCAAAATTGCCGTTATTTGAAACAATTTACCTTAATTTCTCTTAAATTATGGTCATCAAGTCTTAATATCAAACCACCTAAATATTAAATGAGGTGGTTCCCGATTATCTTTACAATATTAAAATATAAAAAGGCAGATAGTCAGATTTATCTTATCATCTTTAAATATCAATCTTTAAATATGTATATAGTTCATCGTGTAGAAAATTATTACATGTAATCAAGTATTTTTGTTTAATTTAAAAAGTATAAAAATCAAAATGTCCAAAGCCTATAACAGAACAGTTTAAATTAAAAATTCGGTAAAAGTACTTATTTTAATTGTATACAATGTCAATAACTTAATCGAAATTTACTTCTGTTCTATTCATCATTGTTGTCATTTGTCTTAATTTCATCTAAATAATTTTATTTGTAAGGTTTATTTAAGGCGACAGAGTAAATAGATAAAGCAGTTTAGTCCAAAACACGTAAGAATTTCTGAATAACCGATTCAATTTTCTGTAAAATGAAATGAAAACAAGGAGCGAACATCTTACTTAAGATACACATGTATATAGTATATACCGACTATGTCTAAAAGAATGAATTGTATTTTTATTTAACCATTATTTTTTATTAAAAAACACTATGTAGGTGTTAAGCTTTAAGTGATATAAACTATGTGTGATTAATGATCATGATTATTAACTGCTACAGTATTTTCCAGCGAGTAGAGGTATGATAATCTTTTTCAGCAAAATAAGCAGTAAAAATGAATCCCTGCTTAAGCATACTTTTAACGCATATTATAGTTCACAGGTAAATTAGGAATAAATTGGTAAAATTTTAAAAGCAAAAAAGCATATATAAGTATAAAAGTAATGCTTTAAGAAAAAGCAGCACATCCGATTTTTATGCAGTGGTGGAGCTTAGATGAACATGCTGTGTGCCTATCATAATATTCATAATCATAACATTTTGTACTCTGTGAGTTAATGACCAAGCAATGCAATATGCAATGATGAATGCGGATTAAAATCTCATATCGTCGCGTCATCTACATACGAAATCCTATGTATGTAAATAGGAAAAATAAATCGGCAAGATAAAAGTTTTATCATAAAACTGGGATTAGCATAAGTACCTGTTATGCTAATGCTATTCACTTGAAAGTTCCACACTGTCAATTATCACGGTCCACTATTTTGTGGTCTCAAAATCGCGTAAACGTTTTCATTTGCACATCCCTACATTATTGAGATATTTTTCAAATATTAACAGTGAATATGGATATAGAAATATATAATATTACTGTGCGTAATATGATGATCAATGATGATGCTATCGAGTGTTGGCCTAGGTCTACTCTAACAAAAACAAAGTTTATAAGGTGAATGTTTAATATACTAGTATATAATTAGTTTTTTACCAATGTTAAACCCCCATTTACCGCGGCCAACTTTGCAAATAGCAGATTAACATGGGCAGGGCGTCCTATCCTACTCATGCTAAATTCTTTGTCTAAGCTAGAGCTACCACCAATTGACGATTCATAACCGCTAACTGACCAATCTTGACCCTACGTGACAAATGACCTCCAATTGACCAATCATGACCTCCACTTGACCAACCATCATTTCCAAGAGACCAATCATGCCCAGTTGTGACCCACAGTAGTGCGAGCAAAGCGAGCATTACTGCAAGTCAGCAGGGAAGGCGGGTGACGAAATATGGTGAC
>VYYJ01003585.1:0-16090 GCA_021029165.1 Cyphoderus albinus | reverse complement strand
GTGTGTGTACCTAATACCTAAAAGGCTGGACCGGTTGAAATGAAACGAATGGCGGAGATACATACGTATATGTGGAAAGCACATAGAACACACGGCTGGTCATAATAATTTCATTATGAAAGTCAAGTGGAGAAAGTGCGAACATTTTCAACTGCTTCTTCCTCGTCTGGGTGAAAGGAAGGGAAAAAAGTGGGAGAGAAAGAAAAGGCGATTGCGATTGCAAGTGAGAATGAAAAGGGACAAGAGAAGGAAGATAATGGAAAAGTGGAAAAGACAAGAAAGTTTAAGAAAAAAGGGGGAAAAGTACATTCATGAAATTTTCCTTAAGCCGTCTACATGTCTCCGCAGAATACGTACTCGTTTAGCAGCTAGTCCAATGCGTTACTTGCTGTTGCTGCACTACTGCAACGAATATTGAATTGAATTGAGTGGATATAGAGTCAGTGAGTGAGCGAGCATTTATTTATAACAAAAGAGAAAGTTTCGTCGGCGAGACCATTTTCTTTCTCATTCAGTCGTCCTTCCTCTCACTCTGCAGGAGTGAACAAAGTGCTCACTGGAAGAAGCTGGCAAAGTAAAGTTGGAGATATGTAGAAAAATATAGGGAGGATGTAAGTAGGCAGGCAAATTCCATTCGGCTCCAATACTTACAATATAAACATGTGCCTGTTATAGAGCACACACAACTCTGGCGATTGTCTATACCGCATTTCTCCATAGCTTCTCCTCTCAAATTGCATATAAGTTTTGTGGCGTAGGGACATATGTGAAAAATCTGTGGATTTTGTACAAGGAGGCTGGCTGGCAGTGGAGCCGGAGCTGGCTGGCTGTGGAAGGAAGGGAAAATCCGAGCAATAAATCCTCATGGAGGAAAGCCATTGAGGAGAGCCTCAGGAGAGCATGCAAAACTGAATTGTTTCAACTTTAAAACGCTTCCATATCTCCTTCTCCTCACCAGTTCTCTCTCCAACAACACAATTTCTCTTCTCCACAGCTTTGCTCTCTTTCTTTCTCCCTACAAGAATAATAGGAGCTATTTTGAGTAAACACGTAGAATAACTCTTTGCCAATTCACTCCGACTCCCGTGCTCCTCCAAAAAACTAAAACCTATCTTGTTTCCCCATTCTACACAAAATGGTCTTGATCCCGTTTCTCTCCTTTCACATTTTTCCCTCTCTCTATTTTTCTCTTCCCCTCTAACTCCGCGTAAATCGTCTAAAGTGCGTAGGTACAAACGAATGTACTCGCTCATTGCTGTTTACACGAGAACGGTTACATTACCCACTGTTTGGATAGAGCAGTCAAGTCGGATAGAAGAACTCTTCTCGTTTTCTCGTGGGCATTCCCAAGAGGAAGGTCCTTCTATTATTACGACACTCAACCCTACACTTTCGCTCCTCCATGCGATGCAAGCGGCATTATTACAAAATCACAGGTTCTCTGCTACTATACTGCTGCTTCTCCCTTCATTCCATTCCCTACTTTCTCCTCCATCCACTCCTCCGAGCCACTACACAATTACTTGGCTTTTCGCTGCTCACTTTTGAGTTTCCTCTTGTTCTCTTCTTTTTCCTCCCTCGAACATTACTTTACATTACAACTTTCTTGTACTGACTTAATATCAACTTAAAGTAAAGTACACAACATAAACACACTCATGCAAAATAAAATGGGATGGAAGTCTCTCCCTTTCTTTTCCCTTGTTCTCCTTCTTCTCTTTCTGCTCAGCTAATCATCATTTATCACTTACAGGAGCGTCGCTGGAGGCTGCACATGACAAACCCACTTTGACCACATATTTATTTCCCCAAAAACTCTAGCTACTCAACTCAACTCCACCAGTCCACGACGTTGGTTCCCATCATTTCACCTCGCAATTGGTTGCACGTGCAACCTTTATTACCCTCCGTGTGAGAATGTCTCAGTTTTGCTGAAATGAAAAAAAAGTCGCGGCAAGCATAGCAGAAAAGGCAAAGAAAGACTTACTACAATTCGCCTCGTCTGGAGCGTTAGCGTTTGAGCCACAATCAGCAATACCTGTAATGATAGAAGAGTATGTATATGTTTAAATGAAAAACATTTAAAAGAAAAGTTAATTGGCCAAATCATTTAAAGTTAAATGTTCTAAACATAATCGACTCATCCCTGAATCGAACAGAGACATTCATGCTTTCATGTAAAATTTATTGCCACATACCGTCGCATACCCAGGTGAGCGGCAGGCATTTCTTCGTCGTTCCTTCCATACACGTAAACTGGTCTATGCTGCATGTGAAATTACCTGGAAAAAATTGTCAAAAATCAAAGCACACCAACCCAAAAAGCCAATATTCGAGTAACAATTAGCGCTTGTTTTTAAGGCCGAGGCTGTGAGGCATAAAAATATTCCTTTCCCCTGTCTTATTTTTACCCTTTGTGTTAATATACACCTAAACCCTTTCATTGCACATGCTTTATAGTGTATCCCAGGTGAGCGGCAGGCATTTCTTCGTCGTTCCTTCCATACACGTAAACTGGTCTATGCTGCATGTGAAATTACCTGGAAGAAATTGTCAAAAATCAAAGCACACCAACCCAAAAAGCCAATATTCGAGTAACAATTAGCACTTGTTTTTCGGCATAAAAATATTCCTTTCCCCTGTCTTATTTTTACCCTTTGTGTTAATATACACCTAAACCCTTTCATTGCACATGCTTTATAGTGTAATCTCTTTACTGTCACTTGAAAAAGAAATTCCCTTAAACCCTGTTAAAAAGCTTGACTGTGAGCTGAAACTCCTGCAGAGTCGCATTACCCTACTCTGCTCTACCCTCCAACAATTTATGATTTTTTCTGGGTTCGGACATTTGCAGACATGCATTAGGAGGGATGACACTTCTGTCAACCAAACTAATGTACTAAAAATTCAGCAGGCTTCCAGGGGAAATGTGGAGTAGGAGTGGAAAGGAAGGAAACGGTGTGAGTGCCATTTTGAAACAAAGTTGGCTAATCATTGGATGACAGGCTGACAGTGAAACGAATAGCCTCATGCGCATCTTCATGCTACCCCCATAAAGAAAAAGCCGTCTTTTGAGTTAGACAAGTAGCAAATTACGTAAAGTAAACTGGATATACTAGTAGCAACTATCAAGGAGCGAGTAACTTGAACGCTCTTTCTTTTTCTCCGTCAACCTATTACTTATAAAAGCAAGTTATGGGGCTACACGACATTGTGATTATTGCATGACATTTTAAATTCACATTCGCACGTAACCTTTCTTTTTTAAAAAGAAACTCCGCACGCCGTGACGATAGTAGCAGCGTCCATATTTTTTAAAATACCAAGCCAATGATGGCATAAGTATTACATAAGTAATGGAGAGAAAGTATAGTTATCTGTTTGCGCCTTGCATTATGCATACGAAACGTGAAAGGTGTACATATGGCCTTTCAATATGATTACCCTCCCAAACTATGTTCCTTTCGTAAACATGCAAAGGAAAGAGAAAGGAATGGAATAAGGAAGAAAAAATACGATGGACGGATGACCTCAAGAAGCGCAAATGAATGGACCTCAGGAGATCAGAAGAATGAGGCCTGTGCCAAAAATACGAAGTGGGCTGAATGAAATGTCAGTGCCCAGTTCATCAGTGAAACGTACATGCTGGGGAAGTTGTGCTACTAGATGGATGGGAAGGGAAGTAAGAAAAGAAAGAAATTGAGACAGCAACTTCCAACACCTCTCCTCGGAAGCGGCCACGCCGTCTCATAATAATAATAATAATACTGGTGAAGTGGGTTATGCGTTATGTTTAAAGCAACTGCCAAGAGAAAGCAGAAGCAGACGGTAGTAGAGACCTTATAACTCAAGCAACATTATTTATTGCCCCATCTTGAACTTTAGCTTCCTTTTTTTCTTGCGAAATGCTAACGAGCGAGAAGCAGTGGATGCCCGAGGGTATTTTGGAAATCATGAGGAAAGCATGAACTGACTGCCTACCACTTCAAGAACATTACCTTCTCATTTTCAGGACTCACAACAAGATAAAGATGGTGCATGTAGCAGACAGTTGTAAAAAGCAGTGGTACTTTTCCCCGATGGCATTATGACAGTTGCCAGCCAAAAACTACTACATAAAAAATATCGTTGCATTGCAACTTGTGTAATGCTGCTCTATTACACTGTATTACATGGCAAATGTTGAGTTAACTGGAAACAGAGAAGCAATCGTAAAAGATAATGATGAGCGAACCCAAAACGCGTAAATGGGTACTTTGGCTCTCTTTCTTCTTTCCATTTATTTATTCGTCGCCAAAACTTTCTCTTTAATCCTTTCCCTATTCATTTCCATTCCAATACATGGATACCCGTTTCACCAATCCTTTATTTCCATTTATTTTATTTTTCAAGGAAAGCAAAAAAGCAAAGCCTCATAGCGTGCCTACAGAATGATCGGATGGTGCAGGTACGTAGGTCTACTAAAAACGTTATGGACCAATACAAAATTCCATAAGCAGGCACGTTCACACACAACCACACATCGCATATCGCAATCGCATGCTACGGACAGAGTGAAGGAAACAAGGAAGTAAAATAAAAGAGATTTACTCAAGTTGACTGCTCAATTCATTTTCAGCCCCGGCTTTCTCTTCACTTTTTCACTAACTGAGTTCTCTCCTTTCCAGAGTAGAAAATACATACATTTTTTTACTTCTTTTGAAGTCATCCTCAATTCTTTCCATGAGACTGAACATCAAACTTGCACACTCAGTAGAATATATTTTTTTCCTTGACTGTTTGCGTTTTGTTGAGAAGTGGCTAGCTGAACGCAGGGAGTCAGTCTTAACTGCTTCTGGATTTGGAATCTCTCTACCGTTGGCAACTCTCCGTTCTCCGTTACCCAACCAATGCCATGACGCAGTTGACAGCTGCTTCCACTTCCACTTGGCGTCCTTTCCCTCCATATTTTGGACGCATCTTTTATTTTCCTTTCGTTTTTTAAAGTTTCGTCGAATTGGAAGATTGTGCGAAGCTCAGTGTGACACTATGCAAGAAAACGAATGAGTGGTGGACGACTAGTAAAGCCATTCAGTCTAAACCAAGTCTGCCGAAACTCCACGTCTCCATAAACCAGTAGGGATTTCTGCTGTCATTTCAAGGATTGTCTTCCCCGCGTCTCCTTCCGTCAACTGATCCATTCATTTTGTGTTGTAATCCAGTAGAAAGCCTTCTCTGTCTCGCTTTTTCATCCTTCATGACTTTCGGAAAGTGATTATTAGATTACATATGCACACACCAGCATACATCCCCCACACATCCAACCCAGTTAGCATTCAGCATCACAGCCTTTTTTCTATCGATTGCCGATTGCCACTTTTAGGACAGAAGTTGGAACAACACAGAAAAAAATGTGTCCACATCTACATACAGGCTTCTACTCTGTAGTCTGGCTTTGTAGTTTTCACTACAAAAGACCCGTTGTCGCTCTGCCATTTTCCTCTTTGTGTGTTTAGTCAAGTCGAACATTTCCAGGAATTCAGTACAGAGATCCATTCAGATTTTAAATATACAAAGGTAATTTAATATCTTCCAATTATTTCCTCTCCATTGGCGAAAAAGAATAAAAGAATGTGAACAAGCTTTTTTCACCGATTTGCATTCCAAAAGGATTTTTTGTTCGAAGCAGTGACTTTTCCATTTCAATGGGGCACATGTATACACAATGTGCCTCGACAATAAAGGAATTCTTTCTTTTAATTCTACGAATCCTTTATTTGCAAAAGGGAAATGGAACACACCTCTTTTACCATCCCTCGCTACACATCTAACAAAAACTCGTCCAAAGTAAGTGTGGAATAGGAGAGTAGCAATTTAATAAAAACTGCCTCTCATTTACAAACTCTCATTTGTGTTTCCAGCTTCCACACAAGAGATGATGAAAGGAAGGGAAAAGGAGAGGGGAGACACAGCAAAAGCAAGAGAGAAGAGAGAGAAAAGCCTCAAATTTCAAAAGCGACCTTTCCCTTTACTCTGAAACTAACTCAAATGATACTAATAACAGGCCTATTTTATGTCTCTTTCCTTTCTCTCCACTGCTGCTGATGTGTAAATGCAAACCCAATTTGCACTGAGCAGTTTTTGTGTGTGGGTTAAAACTTGATCGCTCTCTCAGAGAGTGGCGGACACAGAGCAGCGCACTATGAGAATAGCAAATGAGATCCAAGCTTGTTAGTGAAATCTATGGCGTAAAAATGTTGTGAAAGGGACGGCAACCGGAACAAAATTGGAACAAATGAAGAGAACTGAAAATTGGTAGTTTGAATTTGAACACACTGGATTGGATCAACATACATAATCATTCCAGGACCTTAACGTCATAGTATATAGCCAGCAGCCAGCATAGGGCTGCCCAAGTAACCCACAACCATGAACACGCTTATTATTATACTACTTTCCTTTTTTGCATATTACAACTGCACGATTTGTGAGAGTGAGTTGACAGAGTTGTATGTACGAGAGATTACTCCGGTCCACCGTCCGTGCACTAAAAACAAACAGCGCTTCTTTGTTTTGGAAGGAATGAAAACGACAAGGGTCTCTGCCTGTCTCCTGCTTAACGTACAGGCGGAGAAAGCAAGGGAGACTGCGGAAAGGAAAGTACATTACACGACGGAAGGAAACCATCACGACAACCAACACTTTCACATTCATTTGTCGAGTAGCAGTTGTGGCTAACCATGGAAAACAAATTCGCAATTTTCCTGTCCCCTCTCCTCTTTTCCATCCGTCCCTCTCAAATCCTAATGGTAATAAAAGCAAGCCAAAAGCTCGGACAGGAACTAATAAATAAAAGTTGATGCAATTCTATTGTATTGTGTGTACAAGTCATACGTAGGCTGTTTCTGTCGAGGTAAGATTGGTTTCCCACACACATCGTTTGTTGTACCACGCTGGACAAATCCTGTGGGACATGCCTTGTTGGTGGAAGAGAACGCAACACTGGACAGATCGTTGAAGCCTTCGTTTTGCGTTGCAGGGTTGAGTGGTGCCGTGTTGGTTAGTGTACATCACTGACTTTGAGTGAGAGCATGGTTATCCACTGACGTTCGTTAGGTTACATCACAGTTTTACAACAACAACACTATTCTGCTGCCCAGCGGCTCCAAAAGTCTTCACTCCAGAAGCTGAGTATAAAGTGTAGGACATTTCCGTTTTACTCCTAACATCTTTAATGGGTCGTCAATTTTTCTAGAATTACCAAGGTGGCTATTGTCTGTCTACCACAAATATTTGTGGTTAGACAAGCGTGACTGTAAAAAGTTGGAGGCTGGAGGTGAATATGTCCAAATGACGAGCGCAGTTAGTGTTTTAGACGGCATCACAAAAACATTTTGGGATTCAGTGGAACATCCAACTTTCTTGCCGCTCGCAAATGTTTCTTGAGTAATAAAGCTGATAATGACACTTACAAATGTTAATTAGGACCAAAAATTGGGGTACTTTGGAAGTATTTCTGTTAATCGTCCCGTAGTTTCTTGTTACATGCACGTTTCGGGAAATACATTTGTATGTTATGTAAATTCTTCTATTCTGCATTTGTGAATCACGTCATGGTCTACTTTTCTCTCTTTCGCGCTGATTGTGAGTACTTGTCGAAAGTCTCTTTTGCATAATTATAGTCTCTCGCTTGGAAGTAAATGGTTAAGTAAAGTCAATGAAGAGCCTATTCTGTCCATGTCGTTGTTGTTGGAAATTTCATGATCACGACTTTGTTTTACGGAAAACTTACTGAAACAATTTTGCCTCGTCCGCCGGGTTAGGACCAGGACAGTCTGGAAAATTGAATCCCCATTATAGCATTTAGCCTCAACTCATATAATATTTTGTCGTGTCCTTTTTTCGTTGTCGGTAAATTTCAACGTGGCTTTAATTCATCGTCTCCTTAATTCACCGTCAACCAAACAACATATTCTCCTCATTTCATCGTCTCAACAAATTCATACCGGGTACATTGTCTCTGAACAGTAAGTGATAATTCAATAATGAATGAATACCTTCAAAGATGCATTCAAAAAATAATAAGATGCTTTAATGTTACACATTCACAATATTTATGTATTTTTGTACATTTGCAATACTCTCTGGCTGCAAATTTATTTTTGTTGTGAAAAATGTATGAATGCACGGTGACTTACCTGATTTTTAATCATTAGCACATGAACTAAACATTCAGTATTATGCACAAAAACTTTGCCAAATCATTTTCATATGCATCTTGGAAACTATTATCACTTGACGGTGAATTAAGGAGACGATGAATTAAAGCCACGTTGAAATTTACCGACGACGAAAAAAAATATGAAAAATTACCGGGACTATTATCACACTGTCCAGGCTCTCGGAATACAGACGTTCGGCGAGCATGCAAAATCGGTGCCCACACACGAACGAATACCAGTCACTTCAAATAACAATAACAAATAAAATGCAAATAAAAATACGTAGCTTCAGGCAAAACAAAATAAATACAAACTGCTTAACAAAATTAACAGAGAGTGCAATAAAACAACGTACTCAACGCTACATACATCAAAATTTACCGACTACATTAATTAAGCAAAATGAACACATTTGATGGTAAAATGAACGTTATTATAATTGTTTATACTTTGTAATGTAACCCTGCGCTCTATTGTTTATGCTTCTGGCGATGAACGAATTATGGTAGACACGGGTAATGAAAACCATAGTGGTTCCGGGTACTCGTGACTATGCTTTTTAGCCATTTCCCACATTACACATGCAATAAAAATTGCATGAACCGGAAGCATTCATACTTCACCGCAACAATTTGATTCACTCCTTGAAATGGCATTGCAAGTGCAGCGTCGATTACAATGAAAAATTAGAACTGCTCTCCAGAACTCATTTCCCGAAACCTCGCCGTTGGGAATAGCTACACTATTACTAATGTGCTGCTAGTGAGCGGTTGAGCGAGACCGTAGCCTCCCACAAACCACTGATCATAATAATTCACATTAATCATAATTAATTACTAATGGGATACGCTTACATCAGCATGGTGCCAAAGGAATGGGTCTTCAAATAAAAGGGGAGAGGGCACGTAAAATAATAACCTACGATGCACCAGGGAGTTAGGCAAGAAATCTTTTTTTTCTTCAAGTGCATTGTAATTTCTCAACTCAGAGAAAGGCAAAACCGGAGGCACATGGTAATTAATTCCGGATGCTGTCCCTCCCCATTAGAAGTAAAAAAATCAAGGATCACCGGGCTACATTAATGCCCCTTTTACAACTTCCACCACTGCATTTTCTCACTTTTATTCTATTTACTCTATAATGTATGTTGCTCTGCTCTGACTGTATGTATTTTCCGCGATATTGCTCATTGCTCCCATTTCCAAATTGTTTCACATAAACGCAAATACACCTCCTGTAGAGGTAGGAGAACGAGAAGAGTGGAGATAAATATTTTACTACAGCGCAGTATGAGTTTTAGCTTTGCGCTGGAATACTGCAACACAGTACAATGAAATATCTGCATACCGTGGGGTCATGAAAAGTGAATTGTATGCCGTCACTGCCTGAGAAGTCGCATTATCTGAGTATTATTCTACACGGAGAGATCAGGAAAGAGCACAGGAGCAAAGTAGGAAGAAGAAAAAAAACTTTTATCGTCTCTGAACCGAATGTGAGATTTTCAAGGCTATCACCGTTATTTTTTCCTGATTAATTCCAGCATCTGGAAATAGCTTCCTTTATGCTCATAAAAATAACGTAAATGGTAATAATAATGCGCCAGATAATATCGCTTCTGAATAACGTGCTTACAGCTGTAAAATAGGTGTTCATTTACACACCAAAGGAATAATTTTCCTGAAAAAGGAAACTACAGCCAGCATTGCAGAAGGGACGAAACTAGTGGAAGAAAGAGAATGTACGGCGTGAGAAAATAAAGTGCCTCCATGCAGAGCGTATGGAGTCGGTGTGTGTGCGGTGACGGGGGCAAGACTGGTGGTGGCGTTGGATCCATTCACTGTTTCTCCCAGGGAAAATCGCGCAATTCAGAAGTCAAAGTGTGCCTTTCTCCGTAATATCACTGTTGTGTGAGGTGAATTCTTAATGGAACATTAACAGTCGTCAGCCGTCGTTCCAAACTTTCATCTGAAGCTCCTTTCTTTCGCATCCCATTTCTCTACAATACCTATTCCATTAAAGGAACAGCTAATAGCGCTTGTCTCCTCTCATTCAGCAAAAAACGACAACAATGCATTCCATTAGTTCCTCTCTCTCCTTCCTTCTTCGCTCGCACATTTCCATATGATTCTCGGCTATCGCAATTGTTAGCTTTTCTTTCCTAGTTTAACGCGGCTTTCTTTTTAGTCAAACTCTTTCCTTGCTCGTTTGCATTATGCTGAGCGAGATCGAGATGGATGTGCAAGCAAAAGAGGTGAAATGTGCCCCTACTTGCCAACTTACATTCCAACTTGGAATTTCCAAGTGTAACTTTTTAACTTGCTTGGTTTAATGTGGTACGCGGTAGCACACTACCACAGCTTCCCCTTCCTTCATCCCATTCCAATCTTCCATCCTCTCTGACTCTGATCTGTGAGAATGGTGCGATCACATATCGCAACATAGCACAAGGAAAACTTACGTAAAAGCATTATTGGAAAGGTTGTTACAATGAAACGAACAAATTCGCAGAAAATTATACAGACAAAAGTACAAGCAGCACAAAAGTACGCAGCATTTTCCACATTAATATTTACATTACATCAATATGTTGTTGTTTTACTACGAAATGGCGCCCCATTACCCATAATCAACAAAGAAGCGGCGCAAGTAATGAAATTCACGATGTAATACAAAGATGCGCCAAGGAGGTTACAGTTGATGACCTATGGGTGCAAATAGAATGCATTCATTTCAGTAACCTGCGTGTCCCAACTCAAAACCTTTCTAACCTGCAGCCAGTTTCTGTAGCACGACATTTTGCGGCCAATGTAAAATTGCAAACCAGTTTTTATTGCGTTCTACGTAAAGTAATCAATGGTAATCAGTTCCAGTTTCAGACTATTATTATGGGAACTGAAAACAGCAATTTCTGCTTAATGCGAATCTGATACAATAAGTGTTCAAAATGATTCTCCTTCTAGATCTTTCTTGTAACATTCTAAACTTTATCGCTACATAATGCATGTAGTTGTTAGATGACGAAATTTTACATTTCAATTTGCTAATGACCTCACCAAAACAATCGGTTTTATGCCTCAAACCTCGAAAATTTGTAACAATTAAACTTAGTTTTGAAAAAAACTTACTGCACCGCTTAGAATCTTCGTCACTTCCTGCAATTAGAAAATAACATCAATATAACAAAATAACATCATTTTTTTGGGGGGATGGGGATTGCAAATTTGCAAATTTGAGTTTCGCACCATCGGAACAGTCATCCTCACCGTCGCATTCCCACCTTTTGGTTACATACAAAACATTTCAATGAAAAGTTAATTGGTCAGTTAATATTTACAAAATTATCATTTAAAGTTAAATGTTTAAAAAATAATCGAGTCAAGTGAAATCTATTGCCACACCTGGATGGAATGCAGTGCTGTTGATTCATGCATTGAAACTCCAAGTCGGAGCATTTTGTGGAACCTAAATAAATAAAAAACGGTCATTATGTAACATGGTTAAAGAATATTTGGTAAAAGTATACATACACAATACCCAGATGCACCGTATTTTATTAATGAAAGTTGTACATCATTCTCTAACAGAACATTAAGAAAATTGCGAAGCAGATGAAGACCTCAAAATTAAGATCAACGCAGTTGTCACGCTAGAAATTATGCAAACTCAAATGTTTATAGTACATGTCAATGACGTCTTGCGTTAGGTATGTATATCTATAGATAAGTATGAGGAAAATGAATAAAGAGTCTTCGATGAACATGTGTGTGTCTGTATAGAATTTGCACTCTGCACCTATTCCATTCATTCGTTTTGATTGTATAACATAAAAACATTCAATTTCGCGTAGTGCGTCGTAATTTATGTTCTCAGTCTGCTCTTCACCCATTCATGCTACCATTCATCATTGAGAGTTGCTTTTAAATCATATGGCGAATTTAATTAACTCTTTTGTTGACGATTCTCAAAAGCATGCTAATCATGTGGCGTCTTGTAGTATGTAAGGATGTTACACACGTTCTTGCCAAGTTGTGCAACCCAATATGTATGCCAAATGTCATGTGCAGAATCGTCGTCATATCGTTCAATCTGCAACAACGCAATGTGTGATTTTTATTTGATAAAAATTTCATAAAATTTGCGCACAAACAGTTTGCACACTAAAAGGAAATAACATGGATAATGGACGGAGAGTCAGAGATTTTTTCGCAGTTTACCACGAGTTTAAACTTTTCGCAAACACAAGGAAGCTTTGTGAAACAAAAATCGAGGTCACATGTCAATTTAGCAAGATGCTAGCTTAAGACGGAGTGAGATAGAGTCGGTAAAGATTTTCCAGTCAATCATTTATGGCGTGTTTAGGTACATATTTACCAAGATTCCTACTTCTAAATCAACAAAAAGGTCCATCTTCACTTCATGACTAAGTTACCAGAAATCTCCTTTGTCAAATTAGTGAAATTCGTTGCGAAAGTATTTACGTGTTGATGTATATATTTATTATTGCAATGCAGCTTAACATATTATGGTCATGTGGTGCAAACAATTCAATTAACCATAGATCAACATTCTAGAGAAACGTTTTGCCATTACACCATCCTTGAAAATCTATGAAAAGACAAACAAAACTATTGTGTATAACAAACGCAAGCACAACTCTTCCTGCTTCCAGGTTCCAACTTTGTAACTCTTCTTGACATATCTGAAGAAATGCTCAATAATGCAGCAGCGTGTTAAATCAACTTGACGGTATTATTAATTTCTCAACTCATCTGCAGCATTCATTTCCAAGTTTGTTATGATAATACATGCATTTACTTGGTCCTTGAGAAAGCGTTCTCTTGTATGAGTATCTTGAATGAAACAATTAATGGGCAATAAATGAAACTTTACTAAGGTCATGAAATATTTACCTTCTTGTGTCTTCGGTTTCTACTCGGGTGACAGTTAGACCAGTTCCAGGTCTTGTCATCCAACTTACAGTGAAAAGTAACAACAATGTCACTGACATCGTCTTGCTAAATGAATCCATTTTACCGGTTCAGTAAACCGAATTTACCAGCAGTATTTTAATAATATCAGATAAATAAAGTAAATCTAAGGAAATCCCATTTCACACACTTGCACTTTTTACGTTTTATTTTTTATCAATCCCTTTGTGAATGTTCACTTAACCTGCAGTAATAATCACTAACTGCACGAAACAATTTATTATTATTACGGATACTCAGGAAAATTCAATTCTCCACTTATGTAAATTAACTCGAAAATAGTTCCACAATAGCGTATAGTGTAGACAAACTTGACATGAAAGAAATTCACGTTTTCGCAGTTAAGCGAGAGTGGGTGAGAGGAAAAGTTGCACGAAAGTAATCAATGTGATCAGTTTTTATATGGACTAGAATAAAAATAGAATTTAAAAAAATTAACTTTCATTTGCAGTCTACACAGTGCAGATGTCTGCATGCTTTACAACACTGGACACGATTAAATAGATGATTGTAGATCGCCCAAGTTTGAATTGTGTGTTTAGTGAGTACGCTAAGGTCACGCCAGTCAAAGTGGCTTAGGTAAAGAAAATTGGGTGGTTATCATTAAGTTTAATGAATGATTCTAATAGTGAAGCATGTTTCAACAAAATCACAATTTACCTAACCAATATCGAACTGCTTTCTGCTTTGCTTCACTTGCTTGTGCTTTTACATAGAATCCATGATTGAGGAACTATTTGTTTACGTTCGATATATTAAATCATTATTTATTAACAACACGTTTCTGATGAATGACCAATTAGATGCATTCAATATTAAGCAGGCGGTAATTGACCGTCTTACATTAAGTATCTATTTAGTTGGCCATGTATGTGTTATACATCGTACACATTGTAATTCAAATTCACCATTCCAAAAATGTGCTGCAGCTGCAAGAATCATTGAAATCAAATTCACCATTCCAAAAATGTGCTGCAGCTGCAAGAAAATCTTTGATAATCAGACACATAAAAACTCCTTCGACTTATCTACAGAGTACAAGCAGTTCTTAGGTCAGAGTAGTAAAACGGATATAGTAAAATTATTAAATTACGAATAAGTTGATTCTGGAACTGCGTAAAACACAGTGTGCAAATAGTCGAAAGATTGTTGACAGGTTTAGCTACAAATCTGTATTCACGATGACACTGCAGCTTTACTGAATGTAGACAAGTAGCCAGTCTGTAGACAGGAAATGGTTATTCTTTTATGAAAACAAACAAACAACTGAATGTGACGTTCCCGTTTCTCATAAAGCTACAGCCTTACCACTGAAGAAAGATAAAGATAGGTAATGTAAAGACACATGTCAACGTTCAACCTTCCGTCCTGCACAAAACAGACTCACAGAAATTATAAAACACGAGAATGAAAGAGGAGAGGAGAAAGTCCACGTTTGACGACTGGCAGCTTGAATGTATCTGAGTGAACTGAATCCATAGAAAGAGTAACTCCTAATTTCTTTGAATCTTCTCTCTCAGAGCTCGTTTTCTCCTGGCAAGTCCCTGCCTCTACAAATAATACAGCATTGCTTTCTCTCTCAGTCTTTTCAGCAACTGCTTCCTCCTATGAAATTCAGTTTCCCTAAGCCGTTCGCGTATTTATTTCGAAAGAAAAGAGATACTCTCACTACGGAGGGTACCACCACCGAAGAGTTGAGAGATGTGGCTGAGAGGGGGAATGAAAAGGATAGGAAAGATCTTTCTTGATCATGAAGATGATATGAGAAGTTGAAGTCACTGGATTCTTCGCTACAGAAAACTACATTCCAGCTTACGTTTTATATTATACATTACAGTACACTTCAAGTACTGCGATTGCGAAGATAGCTTTCTCCTTCTCATTTTACCAGCAGTACTCTTAATCCTTCGCTTCGAGAGAATGTTAGATTAGGAAAGATAGATTCGCTCCGCACTTTGGAACTGTACGTATGTGCCTATGAAGGACCTTGAATGAGAAAATGTGAAGGGTATGGTGAAAGAGGCAATCAAAGCCTCCCTTAACAGCTGAAAAGCCCATTCCCCTAATAAAACCAAGACATTCTGCAAAACCCAGTATGAATTTTAAAACTTTTACTCAAAAGTCGGAGACGTCTTTCAGCTTGTCTCATAATTCTCACAACCGAAAAGTTTTATACGCAAATAAAATGTATGACAAGAACGAGAAATAAAAATTAATGTTTCTTAATCAAGTCACTTTGGATAAACTTAATTATTCTTTAAATGTGCAACAAATTGATTTTAAAGATAACTTGTAAGGATAGACTTGTTTTCAAAATGGTCAATCAATGAGATGCAAAATACAATTGCAAGGTTAAATAGTACAGAAACTGCGTCAAGTCACTACCAGTACACATTCTAGCTATTATGAATCATGAATATGATAGCTACAACTATTTCTCGTGTTTCGATAATCTTGATGCGAAAACTTTGCAAAATCCAAGAAGAAGGGACTTCCTGGCTTGGCTTAAATAGGTTTTCTTGTATTTCGTAGACTGAGAATGAAATGAGACCGAATGAATTAATATTGTGAAATTGAAACGAAGCAATGCTTACTTTCACTTAAACTTTTATAGCATCGACTTTTGTCATAGTGGGCCACAATTTGTGGCATTTTTGTTGTTTCTTAGAATATTTTCATGGAAAGGTAATTAGAGTAATATTATGTAGAATAATGTGGATTGTAATATTGTAAATTGGTTTGTTTAAATTACATAGTTTACAATACAATAAGCAAACAAACTAAAGCCGTGTTTATGGTTCTCGTGCTGATGATTTCCTCTTGCTTTGCCGTCCTCTTCACTTCACTCGTCTGCATTTATACTTGCTTTACAAAGCATAATCAGCGTATAACGCAGATATG
>VYYJ01003584.1:0-16101 GCA_021029165.1 Cyphoderus albinus | reverse complement strand
TTACGCCGAATTTCTACGGTATGTTGGGTTGTCGGATGTTTAAGTAGATTACAAAACTATGTCACGTTAGACTATATCTTTACCTATATTTATAATAGAGAGAGACGAATTTTTAAAAAAAGAAGAGTTTTGTTGCTAAATACTACATTTACACCATTGTTTTCTAATGTTAACTCACATCCAATCTTTCCCTAGGTACCCAAACTTCCATACCGTATTATAACACAACTTAATTTAAGTAGGGCTTAACCTTTCAACTTGAGAGAACACTGTTAGATTATGTACATGCAGGAAAAGAAACTGCTACGATTTAAGCATTTATAACTTTTAAGTCCAGCCTACCATGGATTTCCTGGATTTCAGTTACTATTTATGTTGCGAGAAAATATTTAATTCCTACTCACAACTTTTCATTGTTTAACAACCCACTCCTCTAAAATTCTGGGTATAAAAGGCGACAAAATAAGTCCTGAAGATTCATTCTTTTGCTGTCGATGTATCTCTCAAGACACGACATTTAAACAATCGTCAAAATATAACATTCCGTTTTCATACCGTTTTCATTTTCATTACACGTGGATTCTTTTGGGGTAAAATAAAACACGATAATGTGGACGGTAAAGGTTATCTGGAGCATTTCGTTACTGCTGCTAAAAATGGTTATCGGAGCCGCAGCCGTTGGTGAAGGAAGCCAAACATTCATTAAAGAAGATCCGGTTTACTGGGTTGACGTTGGCGAAAAAGTTTCCGACAGCTACGTCAACATCAACTTAGACATAGAGATTGTTTCTCCCTGTCACCTGAACGCATTTCCAACCGGATTCAACAAGTCACAGGAGGAAGTTGAGAAGATGAGGCTTGAGTGCACTAAAAAATACCATGAGCTGTTTCTTCTTCCATTAACAGGGCCACATTATTGCGGTAACAGGGAACTAGAAACTATGCAGGAGATTGATACAAGAAATAAAACGGTCAGTGTAAAACTGGCATTGTTGGTTGACTATGGGAGCATTTATTCCTTCTCTTCCGTAAGTGGAGATGAGGACATTTCTAAAATGAAATTGGGGCAGACGGTCAACGTAACAGAATTGCGCCGCAATTATTGCGGCGATCGGAACTTGTAAAAGTAGTGGAGTCAAAATTGATGGAGGAAATTATTTTGGGTAGGTGAAATCATTTAAAAAAGAGATTAACCAACTAATTCTTTATACTATTGTATCATGAACCATTAATTTGAAATTCGATTGTTTTCAGTGTGGCTGAAGCCAGACCTTAGTTTTAACAGATTCACCTTTACTCGTATATTTGGAAATTACCGCAATGATGACCACTTCCTCCAAGCCATTGGAATCGAGAATTTTAGAAAAGCCTTCGGGGATGTTTTGCTGTACCCAGCGAGAAACCTCAATTGCTCCTTTGATTCGGACTATTCAAATTTAAAATTATCGTTTTCACTACCAGAGGTTAACCCTGACCTGCGTGTTTTTCACGCCGAGGTAACCGACTTAACTGAACGCTTCCAGGATTACACTTGCCTTTTAAAATACAACGGTACGGAAAACGTCGTTTGGTCAACTGAGCAAAACTGTATTGTTGCAAAGGACCTTGCTGATCCCAGAGCGAGTTATTTGATCACTTCGGTTTTCACTCAGTCAAATTCCTGCCTTCCAATACAGAAAGAGGAGAAACCGTACTTTAATGTGTCTGCTTGCTACCAACTTGAGAGTCTTGTACCGTGGAATGCGAGAAGGTGGCAACTCGAACAATCTTTCAGTTATAAATGGATCAACCGGACATTTTACTATAATTATTGCAACGGTGGCTTTGTAAATTACCCTACAAGATATAATTCACCAATACCTTGTCCGCCATTTGTGTTTCGAACACCCTCATCTCCTGAGATGTCCGTGGAAGTCGAAAATGAAACGTTTTCTACGCGTTTCTTTTCAAATATTGATGACACCGTCCTTCCTGCCTCAATAACCATTAACAAAATGTTGTTTCCTGATCCACTTAACACAACGGCCATTCTGATGTCACAAATTCAATTTCCAATTCGTCGTGAAACTACCAAAACATTTGTGTATCCGCCTACTGCCATTCTTGCAATGTTCATAATTATTGGTTCGATGATTTCGCTGATAATTTTAGGTGCTCTATTGTATCTTTTTAGAAAATTTGGTGTCATTAGTCATAATGTAAACAAGGTTGTATCTATCAAATTTTGGAAGAATCAGATTCAAACAATCTGACTGATTTTCATTATGTAGCATGTAATCTAAATAAATAATTTTTAGATGCTTAAATGTTCTACGTTCTATGTTAGTACGAATTTTTAATAATGTAACGTGGTTTTGTTCATAAATAAATATATACATTATTCAGTAATTAGTCTATAGTACCTACTTGAATTATTGAAATTGAAATAAATACAAGTTTATAATTGAACAAAGATAAAACATAAGACAGTGTTATTGAACTGTAGTCATATTACTTTAAAACATATGCTACACTATATTTATATTCATTTTAAATTTGCTGAGATTTAACCAGTTAACCAATCTAAGTAGTAGACGACGCGAAGAGACTTTTGCTAGAGACACATTTCATCATTAACTGAAACAGATACACACCGTATAATTTTATAATTTTAATCAATTTACTTTAATATAATTGTATATATAATTTATAATTATATTGATATCATTGATAATTATTGATATAATTTTAAACATTACATTTGCACAATTCTATATAGTTTTTGCAAGCACTAACAAAATGTAACCAACAATCAATGTGCATAAGTTTATGAAATAAATAAATTGTACAACTTAGATTTAAAATGATTTTTCAAATTTGATATAAATAATATATCATGTTCCCATATATTTCATCATCCAGAGATTGTAAATTTACTTGAGTAGAATCAAGTTTACGGTGATATCAATAGCAAAATTAAAAATTACTAAAGGTGTCGATCTATCAATGTAGTTACCTTGGCCAAAGCAAACTTTAAGAGTTGGGAACGACTTCCAATATTTCTTTAACCTGGTTTGTATAACTGTGTTATTGCGTTCTGAGCTGTGATTAACTCCTTTGCTCGAAGCGAATACATTCGCAGCCAATCCGATGGCGCAGAAAATGCTCATTATTCCAGCAGAGATAATTTGTAAGCAAACTATCATTTCCACTAAACCCAAATGACTCCGTTCTGCAACTAACGTATATAGGAATACCGAGATCCCAGCTACAGCAACAATGATCAGAGAGGGTATGATTCGTCTTTGATGGACCTCATTATATAGAGAACAGAGCAACTTGGCTTCACGTCTTTTCCTGATAAATCGATCAACATGGTCAGAGGTTTGTAAGCGATTTTGTTCCCTATATAACATTTAAATTTTTTTTTTTTAAAGCAAGAGTCGTACAACAGAGATCAATACATCCAATTCTGCTTTGTATTTCTTACTTTTGCAAAGCCATATTTACAAATGACAATCCGCAGAACGAAGTGACGCTAGAGAGAGCTGTCAGGATCAAGTACATGTTAAAGAATACACGCCAGAAACTGTAGCTAAACACGAAAACAATAGCTCGCGCAACCAATTCCCCAAGTGGAAAATTCCAAACTTCTAACAGTGGTTGAGGTAGAAGGAACCAAGGAGACTTCATTAGCACTGTGTCAGAAATTGTTATCAAAACAGGCAACGGAAGCAGTGTCAGCTTAAACGCTAGAATACTATTTCTTGCAAATGAGGCGGCGGGGAGCTCTTTCCAAAACTTTGATTCTCCTACATAATACAAAAAAATGAAACATTTTGAAATATTTATCATGCAAACAAAACTATGCAAATTCAAAAACCTGCTGAAGATTTCCGTTTGAGGTAGGTTGTTTCAAAACAAAGTAGTCCATTCAGGAAACTGACAAAAGTGTCCGATTTTTGTCTATGTTCGTCAACGTGAATGAGTGCAGCGGGGAATCCAATTATGTGACATATTCTGACCGCCTTTTCCACATTCGACGTTGCCTCCTTCAATAGTTTGTATGTAGTAAAACTTAACCCTAGCAGGATCAGAAAGAACTGCCATATCCAGTTGCTGGATTTGTACTTTTTGCAGGCCTCAAACCTCAGTTCTTTCTTAGCAGTTTTCTTAAGTGTATAGGGAATTATGAAAGGAGTGAAATTTAATTTTTCCATATTATTGAGCGTTGATTGGATTGGACCAATTAATCCACTTACAGAGAGCATTATGGATAACTTTTAATTATGATGGCTATAATTTTTTATGCTCTGCCAATACAAACTAAAGCAGTTGAAATGAGAAATTATAATGTTTATACAAATTGAATTTGATGACAATTAAATATCACTCGTTTATACAAATTCAAAATTAATTTTTCTTATTTTATTTGTTTGCAAACCTTTCATAAAAATTATGATTGGTTCTGAGATTATTAGTTCCCAGTTCTTAATTATGGGAAAGAGATATTTTGGACCTAGTGTTCTGGGAGTTTCAAAAAAGACAACAGCAATACTGTAGCTGAAAATTACACTGAGCAAGGTTACACTAAAAGCCTACGTGGATGAACCTGACGTTTCTATTATTTAAGCTTGGCACTGGAAACAACACCAAGAGAAAACATGACAACTTTTAGTTTTGACTTTTTCGCATACAAAAAGCAACTTGCTTTACCGAAGGACTAACTATACAATAAATTATTTATGTTACTGTACCCTATTGATTCTGAATATTGTATTGCCATGAGGCAAAAGAACTGCTGAAATGATTTCCAAGCCTCATTCATATTATTTTACCTATCATATAACTGCCGTATCATATAAGTAACCTTCGGTTCTACAGCAAGGGAAACTTTTCCATTAATAAAATATTTATTCTTTTATAAAATTGATGATGTCGGCATAATGCTGCTTTTTGTTCGGGTCATTCAGATTGGCTTAACATCAAAAAACATACAGAATTATGAAAAGCAAAAATATCTATTACATTTTAAAAGATCGCAGTGCGCACGTAACAATCATGAATCAATTATTTTGCCCGGATCGAGCTCGCTGGTGGATGTTTTTGTAAAAAATTCAACAATTTCGATTTTCACCGCCAACGCCAAATACATCTAATGCGGATGCTTTTTAACACGTATGTTAATTATTCCCCTCCAAATATTGATTTATATAGTGCAGATATACCTGGAGAAAATTGCGAGCCTGAATTTTTTTAACCCCAGGTAAAATATGCCTAGGCATTTGCAATCTAACAATTGCAAAGAATGATAAAATTATGTAGCGCGTCGTGTAACAACTTCAGAAATATGTATACAATACAACCGGTGAAAATATTCTACCGTATTCTACTAGAGAGAAATTGTAAACTTACTTTAGTAGAATTAGGTTTACGGTGACATCAATAGCACACCTAAAAACTAGTACAGGTGTACCTCTATCAAAGTAATTATCTTGACCAAAGCAAATTTTAAGAATTGGGAACGACTTCCAATATTTCTTTAATCTGCTGTTTTCTAAAATTGTGGTGTTGTGTCACATGCTATGATGAAAATTTTGACTCGAAGTAAATACTTTCGAAGCCAGTCCAAAACCATAGAAAATACCCAAAATTCCATTACAGATTATATTTAGGCAGACGATTACATGTACATAGACGACGAAATACCCAGTCGCGTTTAGAAAATTTAATATATCGTCAGAAAAATTCAAGGAGACACACACATTCACAATTCTAGGAGACAAAACCTGATATTCCTGCAAATAAAAATTTATATCCGTGCTCTTTTGAGTTTGTGTGAGTTTTACACTAAAATGATAAGGAGGTAAAACGGCTTTAGGTTTATCATAATATAATACTGAATAGATTACAGACACTTCACGTTCAAGATAAAGGTGAATAATCGATTTTTGAAGCGTAATCGTCTCATGCTTCGCTTTGCGGCTAACCTATCGCATATATGTAATTGGGCAAAAAAATTGGTTCATTCCACAACATGGACATAGTTCCTCATATCTATAATTTTCGCAGATGAAATGAGGGGGACGCGTGATTTGTCTCGAAAATGAAAATATTAATATTGGATCCTTCAATTTCTTTGTTTCGTAACGTTTAATCTAAGTTTCCAACAAAGAAAATGAAGCGGCAGCCCTTTCTAATTTTGATTGATTAATAATTTGTTGTTGATTTATTGGTGATATTGATTGAGTTTGGCACATCACACGTCGGATAAATGAGATTTGTGAATTTGTTTCTTCTAAAGCTGGACACATGTCTTTTTATGTGTGCGGATGTCATATCATGTGAAGAAGACCATGTCAGGTCTTCATGCCTTCATTTTCCGCTGTGGAAGCAAACACGCCTCTATAATTCCAAATTGTATTAATTAAAAATTAAATAACATGAATTAAACTGCCATGTGGAAAGCTCATGCCATGTAGGTCTTATTTTCGAGATACAACCCAAAGGTTATTCTAACAGGGTGTACATAATTAATGACGGAATATTTCCAATTGGCTGACATATGTACGTAACTATCCTCCAAATAAAAAAACAACGAGCTCTTCATGATGAATTTTCTAACCTTTCAAGGGCGATAATTTTTTTACATATGCGAAAACTACAAATGAGAAAATTTGATTAAATTAAAAATACACTCTGAGTCAAAAGCACAGCATAATTTTTGCGATACTTTTAGTTTATATAAAGAATTGCAGACATTATTTGGCACATTAATACATAGAAATTCGGTTAATACAGACAAAGCTTAGAACCAAAATACAAAGTTTCTAATTCAAAACTACATAATAATTTTCATTTGCAAGAGGCACCTGTCGCAAACATGTATTATTCCAATATACCGAATAAATATATTTACTGATACATAGAACTCTCAAAAGCAGAAATATATATTTTTTTCCTAAGCTCCGTGTTACGGTTATGTAGACTATGTATCAACCAAATTGGATGAAGATTTGTACGTACAATATACATACTAGTACTGCACACTTCGGCGATCCTCCTACAGAGCCAAAATTGATTCCCTATAAACAATTTTTACTTTATACCAATATAATAGCTAAAATATAAATTATTATACAGGTTTGACCCAAGGTGTATATTTTCTCTATAGAACAAATTAACAATATTAATCCCAACAAAGAAAATTAACGTTGGCTTTGCATAACTGGCGAATACTATATTTATTCTACCAGACATGCGTCATTGTGTGATAATTAATTACAACTTTTCTGGGCACAGCTTCGGTTGTGGCTTGTGAACCATTTAAACGAAGGCTAATATTGTTAAAGCAAACAGCAAAATAAACTAACCAAGAAGTTGGTCCGAGGAAAATATAAAATCCACTAAAATCTGTTTTTTACTACATTGAAATTTGACTTTGTTAGTGCCTGTGTCTTTTCAAATAAACACTAATTGAATCAAAATGTGGAAACACGGAATACTTATCTGGAAAGTGATCCAGTCATGTCGTCCACTTAGGGTAAATTTCTCTCAAGATCGCGACTTTTGCGAAAATATTTCGCGGCACGTAAAACCGTTTTCCTCCTTTATTAACTTCAATTTGTTTATACTGGAATTGTTTGCGACTATTGGGCTAATAAAGGTTTTAACTGGAAACGTGGCTGGAGACGATGACCGTGCAATGAGACGCTACTATATCCTGGACGGTGTGCTACAATTGATGTAATGTAAATTAAAACGTTCGCATTTAAAAAAAATATATATCATAGCTATAACATTATTTAACAATTATTCGGATTTCAGATATCAAGGATGCAACGTGGGGATTATTGCGTTCAATTGGACACTTCAGTGCCGATCTTTTGAAATGATATGGATGCTGAACGTAGCCTACAAATCTGCAAAACAAAGACGAGTCTTAGCATCTAAGAAGAAACCAAAGCAAACGGAATCTTGCACCGAGAAGCTCAAATTTGCTTTTATAGCATGGTCCACATTTATTGGAGGATTTGCAGTTGTGGCCGTTTTGGCTCTCGGTCCGTTGATTCTCAGAAATACCCCGGCACACATTATGCTATCATTCTTTGTAGATGTATCAACAGAGGACTGGATGGTCACAGTACTTTGCATAACGTATATGGGAGTAATTTACTTTTTTGCTGCATACCCAACATTTGTGGCCTGCATGGTTTCGACGCTGTTATTCTTGTACGAGTGCAAATATTCCTGTCCGAACATCTCTGAATATGCAAAGAAATCACCCAACTTTCAAATCGAGCTGCAACGTTATCGTGGTTCGTACCTACAAGTGGAAAACTTCAACAGATACGGCCACACTTTGGTTGCTGCGATAATGGCAGCAACTTTTTGGTTCTGGTAAGACAACTAAAGACTTTGTTAAAATAATATTAAAATCAAATAATTTTGATTATACAAAATATTAACAGTCATAAAATATTTGCAGTGTTTGTGCAACCTTCATTTGCATCAAGTTCCACTCCAGCCTACCAGGATGGATTGTTGCTTTCTTCGCAATCGCAAATGTGACCGGGCTCGCCAGTACTTTTGCATACCACAGATTCGCATACATTCCGCTATTTGCTGGAGAAAATTTTCACGATTATTGGATACATAATTTGAGGAGAAAGTTGAAAAAAGGCAGTTCGTATCATGCAGGCCACTCATTATAAGAGCAGGGTCGCTCTTTATGATAAGACCAACCGTGTTAATGGCAACGTTCGACGAAACAATTAACCAAATTGTTAATCTTCTTATTATGGTTGCCTAAAAATAAAATGCGGGTATGCATATTGAATAAGGGTTGGGCCATTTTCATTCTTACAATTAGTTTATAATAGCAGCGTTTGTATGTATTTGAAGACGAATATTAACATCATCGCCGAATTCAAAAATTTTAAAACCATAAAAAGTTCTGGTCATTTTCATGATTTCTAAAAGCAAGGGGTAATGTGACTTTAGTCTGTATATTAAGATTTTCTGTTTATAGTAAAATTTAATGTAAAAATTTAAAATTTAAAAAAAATGTGAGACAAATGAATTAATACTGTACAATAATCTTTACTATAAAATAAAAAACAAATTTTTATGAAAATCAAGCGGACCCTACCCTAATTTTCATTTCCCCATGCTAAATCCGATAAGAATTTTTGATATCTGGTAGTTTCAAGAAATAGCACTTTTTTACATTTATGCCAGGGACAATATCAAATTAATGGATATGTCAATGTTGAAATCCAGGATTACCAAAGGCGTTGCTGGTTCGAAAAAGCTCCGTTCAAAGAAAAATATTTTGAGAAGCGGAAACGATTTTCGGTATTTTCGCATCAATGTTAGGTTGCTATTCTTGAGTTTCAAGGAACTTCCTTTACCCACTTTCTCCCAGCCACTAGACTTTACCAGATTTTCACTGCTAGTACATATTTCCGATGCCAGAAAAAAACACAAATGAACAAATATGTTTCCTGTCAGCCAGCCGTTAAAGAATCTGACTCGTGCTTGAGTATCCAAAACATCCCATCCAGTAACGAGAGCATAAAGTGACAAGGAACTTACAACTGTTGTTAGAAATATTACGATTGGAATTATGATTCGTTTGTGCAGCTCATTGTAGAGATTGGTGAGGTATTGCGTTTTCCGGAACATCAGTGTGAATTCATCGACAGTGGTTTTTTCATTGGCTTTTCTAAATTAATATAACGTGACTAATGGTTAGAAATAAACTCCTACTTTATTGAGTTTGAAATTTTAACCTTGGTTACCTCGCTAAAGCTTGTATCATACAGTACAGAGCAAAGTGCGACGCCATGAGGGAAATTGTTACCACGAATATGATTTGACCCTGTCCAATGTTGAGGCAAGTGAAGCTGTACACGGCTACAATGGTTCTTCTCGTAACTTCAGCAATTATTCTCCCGATCCCATTAAAATGTATTGGAAATGCATTGAAGATTCCCATAGGATATATTCGCATTTTGCTTGCGGGGTTCAGAAACGCCCCGAGTCCGGCCAGGAACGGTATCATTTGGGCCGGTATACGAAATATATTCATTCCGCGCAGCAGCGTTCCACGATATCGTATGTTTTGCCAAAACTGTTTCTTTATAAAAAATATAGTTTTGATTTAAACAAAATAATTTGACTTTAATCTGTAAATATTTGGAAATTCTAAATTTATATAATGCAATGTGCAGTGATTACCTTTTCGACTAGGTATTAGATGCTGCTTTTCGAATTCAAGTAGTTGATTGAGAAATATAGCAAAAATATCCGACTGTTTATGTTGGACATAGGCGATTATAGCGTAGCAGGGAAGCACTCCAAAATGCATCATGTGAAAACATTTCTCCGTCAAGTCTACACTTTCGTATAGTATTTGATACAGTACCGAAATTGCTACAGATACCAATAAAATTACATGTGGAATCCAGTAAATTCTGCGGTACTCAACTGGCGCTTGGAACTCAAATCTGGGTTCCTTATTGAATTGCAGGTAATAAGGAAACGGAAATGGACTTAGATTTAGGAGTTCCAATTGACGAAAAATAGTTTTTAATTCGGATATGGTATTTGTAATGATGAACATTTTACACTGAAATCGTTCAGCCTGAGACAAGTAGTGAAGTTAGAATTTGTGTCCAAATTATTTATTTAGCTTTATATTTTTTGTTGTCTGGGAGTAGCGAGGGTAAACTGAGACACAAGTAAATTTCTTTAAACGCTCCTTGATTATTCCAACGCAACAGCTACCACAAGAATAAAAATTTTACACGGCAACTAACTAAGCAAAATATATTATGGAAATCAATAACCCAATGAACTGAATCAATAAAAATTGGGATCACACTGAAAAAGTTATCACAAGTCTACAATCAAGTCCTCATGTAAGAACTGGTTCAGCTAGTTCAATCAATTATCTGATTTTTTTGTACCCTAGCACACTTAAATGAAATATACTTGTTTAAATTATGATTAACCTCTCCTAATTAACAAGAGAATTAAATTTTGTTTTGAAGTGAGTGCCCAATGAGCTTTGTTTGTAATTAGAGAAATATAAATCGGACTCTCCGAGACAATTTCACACTGAAATTGCTTTTATCCCAATTACAATAGCGTATAAATATTTTATAGTAGGTCAAACTGAAAAAAATCCGATCACATAGACTTATGTCGAATTTCAGAATAATAATTGAATTTTTGTGTCAATGGGTCCAACTAGTATAACTCATAATATGCATGTCCGTATTATCCAGTTGTTTATTGAGTGAATTATGTGAGATATTGTGAAAATGATGGTCTAAAATAGCCAAATTAATTAATTAGACACCATTTTTTATCATCGAACTTGATGACATATGGCCTGAACTTATTGACTTGATAGCTATCTGGCATGTAATTTATTTTGTGATGATTTTCCTAAAATGAAGTTTCACATTCCTGACAAGTCAGTGACAAGCAAACCTTGACGTTCTCAAATCAGATTTTCGCAAAAGGAGAACGCGCAAGCAATAAATAAATCACTGGTCAATATGGTTCAATTTTGCTTTCAGAGGCTTTTAAAAATTCAATTTTTAACTTTGATAAATTACAACGATGGAATAAAACAACCCCGCGACCTACTTAGGGGTTACAATTACATTGACATTAATTTAGATTGCCTCTTATAGATTAAAGACAGAAGCAGGAAACCTGGAAAATGAGAAATCTGGAAAACAAATTTTCCAGTTTTGATGTTTTTCATAGATTTGTTGAGGTATCGAATCAAATAACAAAAGTCGTTCTGCAAATCTAACTCTTTTTATATGGATCCCATGCTGAAGAAACCAAGCCATTGAAGCATGGGAAATTTGCTAGTACACTTGCCTGAGTTGGAATGGGAGTTATGCGATTTATTTATGTGGCGTAGTGCATTACACATGCGTATGCGTACGTGAGCAGCATGAACTTATATCTAAACAAACAAGAAAGTGATTTGCTAAGGCTTGACAATGACAAAGTACTTAAAAAAAGAAGATTTTAGTCAGCTTAAAAGAACAAAAATAAAAATTTTCATGAGCCTTAAATAATACAAGGACCTGAAAAGCCTCTCCATCCCAAACCACAAGCGCATTGGTTTTGAGTATGCATATGTAAATATCACAGGAATATCACTTAAAATATGAAAATGTAGAAAATCCACCCCGATATTCAATAGGTTCATTGAAGTTGTACGTTTGCCTTGTGCTTTTGCTTTTTGATTAATACCTTTTCCGAAGAAAAGGATAAGCAGGTATAAGGCTAAAGACTATTTTGGTCTCAAAATCTTAGCAACACGTTTATATAAAGTAAGGTACATTCCGCACCCTTAAGTAGTGAAATGGACGAAGCGGAAAACTCGAGTTTCAATAACATTCAGCCAAGCATTCAAAAAAAATTCATTACGGAGAAAACACTGCACTGTATAACTTTCATTCACAATCACAACCATAACAGGCTGCGAGAAAAAAATATTCTAGCTCATTCTTCTTTGGACAATACATCTGTGGTGACATTCTTTCTTGTTCCACGCTTATGTCTGACAGAAAGAATTTGGAATAAATTTCAAATACTAACTGATTTTTAAAAAACTTCTGACGTATCGACTACAAAATAAATACATCGCAATGTGGACGGTAAAGGCTGTCTCGAGATTATCGTATCTCGTATTTTTTGCTTTACTGCCTTTAATAACAGCCGAAGAAGGCTACAGATTCATCGAAGTAGATCCAGTTTATTGGAAGGACAGTTTAGATATAGTTTCAGAGGAAAACCTTAATATCAAGATAGACGTAGAGATAATTTCTCCCTGTGACCTGAATGCATTCCCACCTGGATTCAACAAGACGCAGCAAGAAGTTGATAAGTTGAGACTTGACTGTAGTAAAAAATACCATGATATGTTTTTTCTTCCACTAGCAAAAACATACAAATGCGACTATAAGGGAGGAGAAACTATGCCGATTGAGACAGGAAATAAAAATGTCAGCGTAAGAGTGTATTTGCTGGTTGGATATGGGAGCGTTTATTCCTATTCCTCCATAAGTGGACACGACGACATTTCTAAGATGAAATTGGAACAGATGGTCAACAAACCAAAAGTGGGAAAGGGCGATCTTGTAAAAATGGTGGAATCAAAATTGTCAGAGGATGGTTCTTTTGGTAAGTAAAATTACTTAAAAATTAGATTCAGCCAGTAGATATTCATTCTAAGGTGAACCATTTACGAGGTAAATTTCTAAACTTGATTGATTCTTTCAGCGGATCTCCTTATACCTGAGTTGAAAATGGAAGACAATGGTGATTGGGAATTGTATAGTTATATCCTCCACAAACTCTTTTCGGGTGGACACAGTTATCTCAACGTTCCTGAGGAATTTCTCCGAATCATTGGAGTCGAGGATTTTCAAAAAGCTTTCGGAGATGTTGAGCTCAGACAAGCGGGCAAGTCGTATTGTTCCTTTGATTCAAACCGGAAAAATTTAAAAGTCACGTTTTCACTACCAAAGCCAAAAAGGGACCTGCGAATTTTCCACGCAGTGGCATTCGAGCTAACGGAAAAATTCGAGGATTACATTTGCGTGTTAAACTACAACGGTCCCAAAAACATCGTTTGGTCAACGGAGCAAAACTGTATTGTTGCAAAGGACGTGACTGAAACTGTGTCCTGGTTCTACAATGTGGAAAAGGTGTTCATCACTAAATCAAATTCCTGCATTTCGATGTCGAACGAGGACAAACCGTACTTTGCAGTGTCTGCTTGCTACAAAAGCGGAATGCTTGAAGCGGAAACATTTTTCAGGTCTGTATCTGTGAATCAGACATATTATATTTACTGTAACGGTGGATTTGTCAATTTGCCAACGGAATATGATCCACCAATACCTTGTCCGCCCTTCGTGTTTCGTTCAAACTACAGTTGGCCAATCTCTGTTAATCTTGGTCGAATAAGGCATCCGAATATCGATTACTACAACACCGTAATTCCTTCGCTCTCTCAGACAGTGAACAACAGAATGCTATTTCCTGCTCGTCTTAACACGACAACCATTCTGATGTCGGAAATACCAATTCGTCGTGAAACAAAAATTATAAAAGCCGAAGCATGCCTGCCTCCTCCTGAAGCCATTGCAATGTTCATAGTCATGGGTTCCGTAGTAATGATTTTAGTAGTTCTGGCTTATGTTTGTAGAAAATGTAGTTGCACCGTAAACACTGTTGCATCCATAAAATTTTAAAAGAATCAAATTCAAACAATGTGACTGGTTTTAAATTTTGCAATGTACATAAATAAAATTGGTTTAGATTCTTAAATGTTCTTATAAATAAATTTCTGCGAAATTGGCTAAACCGTTTGTCTTTTTGATTCTAAGATTTATGTTGTATCATCAAATAGTAAAGTAGGTATTAATTGAATTGTTAAAATTCAACATAAATATGACGTGTTTGTAATAGAGGGAAATAAAACATTATTATTAAAGCAATAATTTGCAGCAACGGATGTTATTCGTCTTCAATTTGCTGAAATTCATTCAGTAAAATTATGACATTTTGATACAGAAAAAAGATTCTCCATGACGATGACCTTCTTTTTATACTTTTCTAATCGGTAAATACTTTCTCCCTGTTAAACCCAGTCGACCTGATGTTACGCGATGAAGGGGTTTGATTACTCGAGGAGATTACACGTATCCGGTGCGTCTTTTCCTCGTTTAGTCTAAATGTTTTAAAATACCATTATCTTAGTAATTTTAGTTTCAATCCGAATGACAATAAGACAATTTGAAATTTTCAAAATAAATTCCTTTCAAGTTTTCAGTGAAAGAGATAAAAGCATATGAAAATACACCATCTTATGAATATCTTTGTACATTAAATGAATACTGCATTAGTTACCTTACAAGTAGAGTTTGCGTGTCCAGATAGGTAAAATACATTTGTGTTATTCCTTCCAGTGTTAAATTTTTTCTTTGCGTAAACATGTTCGTGTCGACTAGAGAAAAAAAATAATTAGGTTTAAGAATCAATTTTTTCATTGCCACACGAGGCCACGTGTGCTCCTTGGAAAACTTTGTTTTCGCTGTAGTTGACCCTTCAAATATAGTCTCGTTGATTGATATTGATTTTCTACTTTCGTCTAAAGTCGCACTTTGCGGGTGGCAAACAAATGCACAGTATTACTAGACACGAGCAACACTGCGGACATTACTCAAAAAATAATTTTCACAAATTACAATAAATTCAGTTCTACCACATAGAAAGCGAAATCTGAAACCCCAAGAGAGGTTTTAATTTTAATAATAGCAGAAATGGTGGTAATTTGGGGCAGTTTTTTTCTAACACTTTTAACAATGATAGTGGCATCGGGCATTGAAATAATCTTACCACGTCAACTTGACATTAGGGAACATCTGCAACCATTTCTAACGTGTGACGTAATGATTTTAAATGTCAATTTGAATGATAGGGTAAGAAAACAAAATAACCACTCCAAATTTATTTCATCCAAACAAACTTATAACGATGAGGTGTTGCAATTTTACTATTTTTGTAATGAACTTTGAACTTTCAGCCATACGATGTCCAGGAGATTATGCCTCTGCAATTTCCTTCAACTCAAATGGCAATAATGTACAATGAAGCTCTATTCAGTAGTTCAATTCAGACAGCGGAATATTTCTGTGACGATTTTCCTTATAGCCTCGCTCCCAATCAAGGATTCGCTAATGGAACAAAGCCGAGTCTCGAATCTCGCTTGACCTGTCAGGTTTTGGTCTACCTTACCCCAAATTATTGTCAAGAATGGAAGGGAGCTGAGCGAAGTCTGAGAACTCAGAACTCTGCGGCAGATCGTACGCCCAGAGATATCTCACTGTGGATGGGATGCACTAACTTTATGTATAATACATGGCTAGGAGGGATGCGCTCGTACCAATTTTTTGTTGTCGTGGGAAATAGTGACACACTTTTAGTGCCATATAGCAATAACATTTTAACATTTTTGGACTACCATTGCGCAATTCCAATAACACTCAGAACAAAATTATTTCTTGTCACCAAGTTTGC
>VYYJ01003582.1:0-16105 GCA_021029165.1 Cyphoderus albinus | reverse complement strand
TTATTTCAACTTTATTAATCAATTTATTTCAAAATCTCGAATATAAATTGCTCAGATTTTTTATCTAACCATTTTTATTGTATCACTATTATTTAATTAGTAATAAATATTTGTCTAGATTCGAATTTTGATAATGAAACAATTTTTAATTTTGTCGTTTAGCTACACAACTTTGAATACGTTTCTGTTTTAGTCCTGACTTCATCGCTCTTTAAAGCCATGTAACTTCGAAATGTATAACAAATAACAAACAAATTTTATTTTATAATCATACCACATTTAAAATCACAAACTGATGAAATATAGATACACACTATGTACGTATGTACTTAATTAGTCGTTGATGTTGATGTAAATGAAAGAAATGAATTATTTTCTGTGCAACTAGCAAGATTTAGGAAAGTAACATTTTGTTTTAAGCTCATCTTCCAGTCAGTAAAAAGCTAAGTATAGACAAACCAACTTTTAAGCAAAATTTGCGGAAATACTCGTGTTATTAAATAAAGCACGGCCATTTTAGTTTGCTCAATTTATTTTTGACTTTAAACAAAAGACTATTAAGCTGTAGAGCTTTTTGTTTGTTATAAATAGATATTAAATTTCTGGAATCATTTATTTTTTAATTGTTGCTTTAATTAACCACTTATCGTATGTAGACTCAAAAGGTTAACTGTAAAATTGCAACCTATGTATNCTGGAATCATTTATTTTTTAATTGTTGCTTTAATTAACCACTTATCGTATGTAGACTCAAAAGGTTAACTGTAAAATTGCAACCTATGTATACGAAAAAGGTTTTTCCAGTTTACAGTAATTAATCGCAAAAAGAATCTACTTTTTTAGAACATTTACATTCCATAAATCAAAACTCCAGACTAATAATGTACGATAAAGCAAATAAAAAGTTCGAACAGGTTTAAACGCAGATTAATTTGATTGATTGCAATAAAAATACATTTTAAAGCAATTTCCTTCCTACTCACTAACCAATACTGAAAATCTTTTCCTTCTTCAGATTAGAATTGCTGTAAATATAAAAAATGTGAAATTAATAAATGTTCTCTGACTAATTCCTAGATAATGTTTCACTTCTCCACTATAATTATAAGCTCTAGCAAGAGATTATGTAACTCTTGTGGTGAATACTAATAAAATGACATTTTCGATAAATGAGCCGCAGCCATTTTAACAGTAGAAAAAATACATACGTACATATTAGATATAAACGAAGCATGCTATGAATAATTATAAGACTAAATGGAAAATTTCCCAATAAAATACTCCAAAATACCATGACATGACGAAATATACTCTTCACCTCAACTTTAATAAAAAAGTAATTAATAATTATGCTAGTTTAAATCGTCGAAAAGGGAAATCCTTACCTTAAATGATCTGTTGATGTAAATGTAAAAAACTGATGTTAAAACATTCTCTATTTGCATTATATAAGTGAGATGAAAAACTCAGCCAGAAAGAGTATACTATATCCATTCCAATAATCTAATCTTGTGTAATATACAATTTACATAACTACGGTTACATAGTACGATATTATACCTATAATAATTAAACGAAATAAACGATTCAGACGGAACATGCAAACATACAAAAGCGAAAGTAATTACTAGCAGACTTAATTATTTCATCAGTATGATACTCATCAAATGAAAATGTATCTTGCCAACATGCAGCATGATTCATGCTCGGCTGAAATTTATGTGCTTGCTGCTGACTCCGAAGTTAAGATACACTTTATCAGAGTGATCCAACCTTGTGTGTCCATGGCCATTGTTCATAGTCATTCATGTTAATAATCTTTTGGGAGAGTTGTGAATCGCGTTGCTGAGACAGTAACAGGTGACTGTTTTCTGTACATAAACAAGCAAAGAATCAAAATCATTTTTTGTGCATAAAAATAGTTTTTAATTTTTAAATTGTCAACTAGTTGTTTGTAGCCTGTTGCAATTTTTCATTAAATATGGTTTTCTGGGGTCAAAAGACATTCTGCGTGATAGCAGGTGCATCCCGGGGAATCGGGGAAGCTACCGCAATACAATTCTCTCGGAATTTTGGAGCAGGATCGGTTTTGATTCTTCTGGCAAGAACGGAGTCAGCCCTGCAAGCAAATTGCCAAAGTATCCTCAGTGATCCCCAAAATAACTGCAGTCACGTGATTCCCAAACCAATTGACCTTTCGAATCCCGATCCAGCAAAGTTCCGAGAAACCCTGGAAAATAGTTTTACCCAGAGTGGAACTAAACCGGAGGATTTTCAACTTTCAATTATAGTCCACTGCGCCGCCAGTTTTGGAACCGACAAAGCTCTGAAAGTCTCCCAGCTTCAGGATGCCCAACAAATCAAAAGCTACTATGATTTCAACCTGACCTCTTTCATCGTCCTGAATTCCGTGTTTTGCGATGTCACAGGTGCAAATAGCGACGCTGAGAATTCATCTGCAAAATCAAGGCAATTCTTAATTATCCACATTTCCTCTCATGGAGCCATCGCACCATACAAAACCTGGGGTTTGTACTGTGCCTCCAGAGCTGCAAAAGATATGTTGCTTCGATCAATCGCCCTGGAGTCTCCCAACATTCATACCCTCAACTATGCCCCGGGATTGGTTGACACGAGGAATTACAGGGACGCTTTGCAGTTCACTACGGACCCCGAGCTGCTCAAAGTTCTAGAGGAGGAAAAAGCCAAGGGTAATTTGCTAACTCCTCAGCAAACTGTGGAACGACTTAGTGAAATTCTTGAGACCGGGAAATACACGAAGGGCGAGCATATTTCATACGAAGATTATTAAAATTACACAAATATGAAAATCTTGATTTTTTGGAAAACAAAATAAAATAAAATCTGAGACGTACCAAAATTTACCATTTACCTCGCTTTACCATTTTTTTTTACATAAATGCAAAATTCCAACGGTCGCATAACATTACAGTTCATTAGAATGAAACCAAATCGCGATCTGAAAGGCAAAACCATTTAGCATTGTAAAAATCTCGTTTTCGCTGAGAGACAAAGTTGAAGCAGAAGGGAAGCATTTTATTTTCCTTTCTTTCACTTCGCCGAAAATAAAAGCTCAGCTTTCTTTCTTCACTTGCTTTCACCGGAGAATTCCGATCGTTTGTCCTCGCCACTTTCCCCACGCAGTAACTGTTTTTCCCTTTGCCTCTCCAATCTTCAAAGCTCTGTTTCTAGGAATCATGTGAGTACCTATAAACTTATTCATTCGCTCACTCACTCAGAGTGATCGCAAATGAGCTGCGACGTTGACAAAATAAACAGCTCCGGACATCTAATATCTATCACATCACATCAAACTCGAATATGTACATGAGGAGAAAGTAAATCCCGCAGTTTCAGTCCCTGTTGCTTCCTCAGTTCATGCAGTTCACTTGCTTTCACCTTTCTCCACTTTCCCGTTTCTTTGAAGCCCCATCAACAATTCTATTTTAGTACAAACAGTCGAGTTGGAACTTTAGAACCCAAACCAACAAGTAGCTGCTGTTGCTGATGAATAGGGCATTATTTGTTACCTTACTATATCACATCCGAGTAACATTTCATTTCCAAATCTCTCCACTCCACATTTCACTGCGCCTAAATTGCCGCCGGACTTGTTTTATTTTGTGGTGTTGGGTTGCATTGCCTGAGTGAAGTGCATTGCATTTTCAGAGCCGCAAGAGTGCAACAGATAAGTCAGACACATTTTGTATGTACCCTAGATCGGCAGCGTAAATAGGAGAAAGTATGGATAAAATGGAAGCAAGGAAAACGGCACTTGTAATAGGATACGTGGATGTGGTGCTTTCATCTGCAGCTGTAGTCTGCACAATTTTGGTGGTTATTGCCATAGTGCATCCGGTCTGGTACAGTGAAAGTGACAATCAGTCTGGATCTACATTAGCCAATGGCAGTCACTACAACGACAATGCAACGCAGAGGATTTCCACTTGGGGTAAAAACTTAAAAAGTTTATTATAGGTTAAAATGGAAAAGTTGTGGAAGAAAGTTGTAAAGAAAATTAATTGAATTAAACAAATTAGCAAATCCACTGGATGCAAAATACTACCTGGAGAAATACTCGACTGAGTGGGTTTATAGCGGCGTGGGAGTTTTCTACCTGTTCACGCTTATCGGAAATCTGGCTGGAATTGCTTTGATCAAAGCGACAAATCCCGTTAGTACAGATATATCAAATTTACAACAAATAAATTTCTTAATAAAGTCTAATTAATAAATGTATATTTTAATAATTTCAGAATGAAGCAAATGATCGAGCACTGGCCATGGTCATATTCTGGATGTACTGCAACATCCCCCTGTTCATTGTCTACTTTGCTGCAGGGATACTATTCAAATGGTTCTTTGTTCTAGCAGTAATTCGGCCTATCAATACTTTCTTTGTTTGGCACTTTTTGGAGTATCTGCGACAATACCGACCAAGAGATTGTATCAATTTCAATAGACCTAACGGCCTCGCCGAGCCGGCTGATGTTGATATGAGATTGGAACGACTATAAATTCATTATATCAAAATCTGGACAATCGAAAGCGGTTGATCAAAATTTTGGCACTAATATTTATACTATACTACTTTGAATATTAACGAAAATGAGATATTCAAATGTCAATCTGTTTCTATGTATAGGTATACAATATTAAGTTTTCAAAGAGAGAAAATACCGCTGTTTTGAGCGGTAAACCGCAGGACTGACACAGTGAAAATATTTGAACATGATATAGAATAATTACAAATTAATCATTTAAATAAAAACAATCTTCATCTACCATTAATTAAGAAATATATTTAATTATAATTAATAACACAAAATTTGGATTCAAAAATTAATTATAAATCTAATTGATAATTTATAGTGTCAGCCATATAAAATTTAATAATAATTTGTTACATTATGTAGTTCTGAAATCTCTGTTTTACGTTGAGCTTTAATGTAAAAGTGAAAAGTATGTATATTTTAATTGTAATAAAAAATTGGTTGTATTGATACTGTTAAATATTGCTTTCCATTTTTTTAAAATTATTTCAGAATATTACATTCATTAAACATGGATTTCTAGAGTATTATATATAGGTAAATAAACTGTCTGAACAACCCAATACAATGAAAACACTTTGTACTTTTCTTTTCAATTTACTTGTTATTTTCGGATTTACAAAAATAGCATAAAAAAGTATTTTTCAGATTTATCGTAATAGGCTTTGCGTTAATTTTCAAATTGAAAGGATTTTGCGTTAAGGTAAATATTAATTTTAATAATGGCCTTAAATATGTGCCTACTGCTCAAGTGTCCTTTATCGGCTTTCCCTTTTACGCTTTTACACAGGAGGAATAGAATAATAGTACATTCTCATTATTTAGCTACTTTCGTTTTTTCCTTCACTCTGTCAATTACCTTCCATCGCCTTACCTTACCTCTCCATGGACTTATGGGACTTGAGCTGCTTTCACTTCTCATTTTGCATTTTCAATCCAGCTATTTTTGTACAGATTTTTCACTTCCCTTCTCTTCAGTCTCCGGATGTCTCCGACAAAACGTAAGTGGCAAGGCATCAGAGAATGTGACACGTGACACGGTGTACAGAGGATTGTAAATGCTTTTTTAGGACAGGATAAATAAATGCTTACATTTTTTATATAGCACGCCAACATACATGGATCAAACACACTTCCAGGACTGAACTAAGACGATAAAATTAAGACGTAATATGCATAATTAAAAAGTTGAAAGTAGGCATATTATGAAGGATATATTCTAAGAAACTACTTGTTCGTATTCTATTATCAAGATTGCGATTGTATTGTGTTTGCTGTCAATGGTGCACTATTTTGATATCCAATTTTCAATTCAAAATGTAAACAGATTTCACTTGGTCATAGAATACCAATAAAGCATTACAATGGCAAAATATCAGATCATTGTTTTTCTTGCTATTTATTTTTTAAACGAAATTCATACAGGCGTACAAACAGCGTCGTGTTTTGTCCCTAGTGGATTGTCTGATTTCATGTCATGGTGTTTACAACAATAATAATCCACCTACTTTACAGCAAAGTTAAATCATCCTACGTTACTTTACAAGCTTCCAGAATCTGAGATTTTAGTCCTCCACACTTTGTCTCTCATGCTTTGGCCAACATCATGATAGAAAGTCTTTTATTTTTTACTTTCCCTTTACCGTGACAGTGAGCCAGGTGGAATGGTGTGCATGTATAAGAGTTGGGTCCAATATCCAAGGCTGAGCTGTGTTGGGCTGAGCTGAGCAACTTCCGTGAAGTTTTCCGGGTTCTTCCGACCTCCTCCTACATACCAACACATTTCTCTTCTGAATTGAGCTCCCACTAGTGATCATTTCATTCCTACCGAGGCATAATATGTTTACAATACAGTTTTTAGATAGAAATGTGTACATAAACATAACTCAAAGAGTAAACAATCTTTCTCTTCGCAGTTACGTCGTAGTTTCTTAATTTTCCTGTTATTTAGTAGACAGCAATATCTTATTTACAACTCAGTTAATGTCGTAATATTGTGACGTTTTAAAAGACAACTGCGAAAACAATCTGATCTGAATATAAAATTTCTCTCTTTGTCATAATCAACAATAATAAAGTTTTGAAAAGATTGATATAAAGGAAACACTAATTATGGATAAGCTGAAATATCGAAGAGCTACTTGGTTAATTGCATCGTTGGACGTGACATTCTCCGTGGCTGCTGTATTGTGTGCATTAGTGATAATTGGAACTGTGGCTACAACTAATCCAGCAGACTACAACGCTGAAAAACATCTATGGATGAATAAAGCAGCTATGTACGCACCAATTTCTCAACCCACTAGTAGTTTTTCGCGTAAATAACCAAATATTTATAATTAATGACAACAATTATAAACAAATATTTAAGCTATGAAATTAACTGTAACCTTAATTATATATTCAATAGCTGCAACTCGTACAGTAAAATTTTACCGCGACAGGTACTCTGATATCTGGGTTTATTTTGGAACCGCTGTGTTTGGTCTTTTCAATATACTCGGTGTTTTGGCAGCTATTGTGTTAATGAAATCAACCAGTCCTGTAATTACTTTCACAATATTTAAATGCAATACAACATAACAAAAAATATATAATACTTTTGTATTGATTTTTAATCTAATTTTGTTTATGCAGAATGAGTCTCAAGGAAGGGCTTTGTCCATGGTGTGGTTCTGGATATACTGTAACATTCCCATAACATTGATTGATTTCGGTGCTGGTTTCATTCTTTACTGGACTTTCTCGCTGGCACTTTTACGTCCGATATATGTGTATCTCGTGTGGAAATACCTAGTGAGTCTTCGGAAATTTAGACTCAGGGACTGTACTGATGTACCAGATTTGGTAATACTACACACAATATTTAAATTCCACATATTTACGAGAATACACTAACCAACGACTTTAAGTTAATTTGGTGCCATTTTTCATTTTATATTTTCAGATAAAAACTCGCAAGGGCTCACAGGATCTGGGTGAACGTGTGGATCTGGTTTATAATAAGCGAATAAAATACGTCCACAGGCAGTGTATACTGAATCCAGAGGAAAAACAAAAATTCAAGGAAAAATGCGTCAAAGGTTGGGACATTGAAGTGACCGTGCCACTAAGAAATAATTTGAAGGCTCCAGCATGCCAATGTCTTGGCACTGGTTGAACGTAGACAGTGAACAATCGATCTACCTAGATAGTCAGTTCTATCCTACATATCTACGTTGAATTAAATTGCGTATAAATTAAATTGTTGATAAAACGTTTTTGGTTACTTTGTCATTATTTGTAGAAGTCAAATATTTAACGTTTTTACATTCCAAAATTGTTCAAAGTTTATTTTTTGTGTTAACCAGATTAGTTAGTAATTCAATGATTATACATTTAAAAGAAGAGTAGTATTGTTAATAACTACGATCTAGACTAGAAATGTAGCATCGGGCATTTAATATTGGAGTAGGTTGTGATGTTCATGGTGATGAAATGTGCTTCCATTTAATTAGGAAACGATTTACAATTATTATAAATGGAAATTTATCAATATAAAGATAATAAATGTAAAGGTGCTAATTAATGTAAAGTTTCAAACATTCCCAAAAATTATAATGACGCTTTGAAATTAAAAAAACAAAACAAATCATAATATTTAGGAGCTCGCCCATTTGTTCCAATCCGGCTGTTATTTGAGGACAATATGTTAAAAATGTCAAGTAATCATAATAATTAAATGACACAATTAATCAAACTAACGCATATTGCTTATTAAATCACTCTGTACCCTGAGCAAAAACAATTTATAGGTTGCTTCAAACCAAAAACATTTGTTGTGATTCTGTAAATAGTTGTGTTTAATTGCATGCTTGAGTTAATATGCAGACAGGATATTCACAAAGATTAGTGAATAATCCAACCTAGCAATTTTCCAATAAAACTGTCCCATCACATATCCGTACAATATACAATCTTAATATGAATCTATTGAGTTTGCGTCGTTGTTTATGTGCCTTTCCAAATAGGCATGAAATTTAATATTCCTTGAATTAATTACTTTTAAATATTAAAATACCAAATTTTAAGTAATATCAAAATTTGTCATTCAAAACAATAACTGCAGTATTACATGTTTTTAAAGTACTTAATTCCGACCAGTTTTATAATCGTCTGAAAATAATGTAATTAATTTTAATTCCAGTTGTTCTCAATGAATTGTTGACCTCACAAACCGCCCGCAAAACGTCTCCTTTGTAAAACATGTTTCAAATTAAGTCTTTTACAATTTTTTTTAATACCTTTTTTAATTAATTTTGAAATCAATTGAAATAAAATATTTAGCATTTAAATTCTTGACAAATATATTGACAAAGTATTGTTGATTTAATCATATCTGTAACCTTGTTATTTAATTTCACGGATGAACAAATCTAAACGAGAACACCACCATCAGTCAGAAGGTAGCAGCATAAGGTTTTACGTATATAAAATCAGTTTAAAATTTAATTATAATTAGAAATAAACACAGAAGGAAATTCTATAAGTTATAAAATGTTGCAATATATTGCATCATTTGTCCAATACTATATTGTCATAATAAACGGAAACACTAGGGTAAATGGTGATTGCAGTATTTCTCGTACTTGCGGTCAACGCGTTTCTTTGGTCAGATGTACAAGTACCAAAACTTTCCCCGCATTGAATATCCTAATGGTGGTTTTAGGGTTTTCAAGGCTCTACATTTACAAGAAACGTAATTAAAATCTTATGTCTCATACTGATTTTGAAACTTTTTTGTAATACAATTTCTCAATAATTATTTTTGTTTTGCGGCAAAAGTTTGTACATTTGATGAAAACCAAATTTGACTCAAAGTGAATCAATTATTTATAGTCAATACTCTTCAATTTATTTATCACATTTCCTTTCGAAATATGTACAAACAGAAGGAACAACCCACTGGAGCAACCGTCTAGTGCTGTAGTGCTGTGCTGCCATATAATAATCACTTCATCGCGAAAGCGTTTGATCCGGTTTCAAAAATATAAAACAATACCAATAGAATTTTCTTCCACGAATAAAGCAATTTTGAACATTTCGCAACATTTTGTCCATTGAGCTTCCTTTCATATAAACCGGTTAATCCCACTCGACAATTTCCTAATGTATTTAAGTTCTCGCCCACGTATCGCAATCATGTTGTAACAATTTTTTTAAGTAATAAAACGCTTATGGCACTGGTGGAAACCTCTGACATTGTTTGCCATGCTACACAGTTTAGGCAAAGGTTTGGACGTACAAGTTGCAGGATAAGTTTTAATCATATACATACATTCACAAGTTTCAAGAATAAGCTGAGTGAAATACATCAATATTTAAAGCGTTAAATTGAAATGTAAATAAACGGTTCTTTGTTTGAGTTTTTAAACAAAACTAATTCAATGTTTAGGTTAACAAAATTAAGTAGCTCTATATCAGTTTATAGATTTGAAATACAAATGCAGGCTTCACTAATTGAAATGTAACATATATTAACTCTATAGACCAGGTCTTTCATCAACTCGAGTGGGATAAATAATTGGCAGTATTGATGTAAATAAAGTTGTATTCTAAAGCGCACTTGAACATGGCGTTTTAGAAAGCATACTAAATAAGAGAACCATTATTGATTTACTTAAAACTTAACCGACCAATACGAGACTTTCTATATAAAGGAGAAATGAAGGTTTTTAACATTCACGATTGCATTCAAATGGATTTTTGTTTCATCCTACACAGATGAGTAATTTACTGTCTTGCTGTGAAGGTTACATGTCATGATATTTTGTTACACGAAGCGATCAAAATTTATGGAGCATATTTATTTCTTCTCTTTGAGCAGAACTATTCATTTGACATCATGTTGCACAATAGCGCGCATCGAGTGTGTGTGAAAAATCATGGTTTTAAACGTAAGCCTCTTCTGTTAAAATTTATTGTTTCTCCTACAATCTAAGGTTTGGCTCGTGATTGTTTCATGTACAAAGGAAGGTAAATCAAAATATGTACTGGAGAAAGCAGCAATTCTAATCTCTAAATGCTGTAAAACTAATTTAGAAATGTTTTCTGGTCTCTAATTTTATTCTCAACGGTTGCCTCGTTACATGACTTTTATATGGTCGCATTCATATTTCTGGCTTCCTTCTTCCAAATTCTATTTCGATCAAATTTTATTTATTACCTAGTTCCAAGTACTGTGCTCGTCATGCAACGTTAGTCGCATTAAAATGTCAATCCTAAATTTAGCAGTTCAAGTTGCATATAAGTAATCAAGAATCATATTTCAGAGGATGAGATGCTCTAGGAGGATGGAATAAAAAAATCCGCCTCGAACTAGCATCAGTTTCCAATTAATAAGTTTATAAGTTCACATGGTGCACAATCACGGTAATTTCCACTTTCAAAATGCAAGTGTTTATGACAATGTCGATTAGAAAATATTCAAATATGCCACATTAAAAAAATTTCCGATATATGTACGGCGTACATTGTACGCTAATATATTTATTATATTAGCATAATAATTAAAATTCCGACAACAATGCAGTGTTGTATGTATAATACCTTATAAATATAATACAAATACATACGTAAATATCGCTATATCAGTATTGGTTTATATATTCCATAAACTATAAATTCAATCACACAAATAAATACATGAACGTATGGTTTGTGATTTAAGCTTTATTACAAATTACAACCAATGTCAGTGGACGTTTCTTCCAGTGTTAGAGCAGAAAATTACATCAATGTTTGATTCAAAGAAGCAGCATGCTGTATATCACTAAATAGCAATCCCAATTAAATCATTCTCGGTATCCCAACAAGTTTTAATACTATCACATGTCATTGAATTGAAAATGGCCCCTGTATTACGGAATTCTCTACTACCGTAATCAGAATTTATTTAGTTGAGAGCGATAAGACCAGATATATAAATTAGATTAATTATCATGTAGCGTGTAATATATGTATGAGTTTTGGTTCTTTAGTAATAGTACAAACTTTGATTTCCACCTTTTGCAATTTAATAAATGACACTGGCGGCTTGGAAGGAATAAGTAATGGGGTTATGGAATATCGAAGTAAAAACTTACATTTCATACACGTAATCATACATTTCAGTAAACACAAACAATTTTCTGTCAAGGACGATTTCTAACAAGCTAAATTGACCTTGTACAGGTTGTAGGAGGTTTCTTGCTTCCTTGCAGCAAGGCAGTAACAGTGTTACCATGCAGTAATAGTCCCTTGACAGGTTTTCTCAATGCACTGGAGTCGTTATCCTTCAAAAAATAACTGAACGCTGTAACAGGAATTCCATGTTTGACTCTCGCTTTCATCAAGAAGCTAAGGAAAAATATCAAACCTACACAATTTAGTTTCAAATTTAAACTCTTATGCGTAGGCAAGGGTTTATGACTACACAAAGATGAAAAAGTAACAAGTCATTGCACTCTCACTTCAGATAGTTCGCAGAGGTTGCAGGGAGATGACCGCTTTCTCCTTTCCAAATTAATGCATGAGAGTCGGGGAACTTGAGACTGACAGATATTTTTCAAAAATTATTTCCAAAATAAGTCTTTAATATTGTACTCATATAGCAGTATGCAAATGGAATCAACGAGAGATGAAACCATATTTAGTTAACTACTAGGTATTTAATTTAATAATGAAACCTAATATGAAATTAAATGTCATTTCATATTCATTATTAGATGAAATTTAATAAAGAAACCATATTTTGTTATTAACTATAAGTTAGAATTGAGTACCTTAAGGTATATTATATACGTACTTAAATTTATGCATGATAATACTGATTTATATGGTGATGCTGACGTAGGATGTCTAGAAGTATACATGAAAAACACTTAGGTATTCTTTTAAATATTTAAGTATTTCGTGGGTCAGCGAGAATGTGAGTAGGAGAAAAAGAGAGATAAAGAAACGAAAGAGGTAGTAAATAAAGGACACAGAAAATATACGATCCTTAGGGGGAAAAAAGAAACGTTTAGACAAAGGATACAAAGTAATTGGAAATTTGATTCACAGTGAAGTAAAGCAGAATTAAAACCAATTGGGCATTGTGTACAGCATCGGTTTGTTTTTAAAAATTTTGCTTTCTCGTTTACGTGCAAATGTTTTCATTTATAAGTATGCAAAAGCAAAGAAATATAAAATATCTACATAATAATTGAAGCTGCACCACACAGTGTTTTCCCTCGAAAATTGTTCTTCCTGGCCAATCTCATTTGATTATTTTTCGTCGAGCCCTTCCAAAATGCTGTTAGCATTTTCCAGATGATAAAATTTGTTCGTTGTAAAGTATTTATCGTATGAAATGTGAGCTTAGAGGATTGCATACATAGTACAGTGTCACGCTCATATTCGGTAATATTCTTTGAAGATTGCACTATGATAACATGCAGCTACTGCACTCAAGTTTCAACGTTATTAGTATAAGGCTTGGTACGCAAATATTTTAATATATGAACGAAGTTGACTGATATGTTAACAGGATTAAATTTAGACAGAATATGAAACATGCTGTGGTTGGCGAATTCAACTTCGTGCACTTTGCGGGTTAAATTAATGCTCAGAATCACGTAACGCGAAGTAATATATACAAACGAAAATTGATACATAAAACCGCTTATACCGGACACCGAGTTTTCAGTTTGTCTGGTGGCTGGAAAAAACGTCCATTGGGTTGGCTTGCAATTTGCAATAAACGCATACTCATAAACGCATTATTTTACTAGTACATTATTTGGTCCGTTTTAAAAGTTGCATGATACCGTAGGGTTTCAGCTTATAGCCAATTAATACAGGTTGATAACGTGAACAAAAATAATAACTATTAATTTCTGCCTTCAACTGTTAATACTCTATGGAATATAAAATCTTAATTCCTGGAATAAATTTCTCATCCGCTTTGTCATCTACTCTCGTATTTTACAACTCGAACTAGATTAATTTTGCTTTTGTACCATGTCCACTTTTAAGCTTTTCATAAACTGATTCTTCATACTGGTTCGAAGCGGATTAAATAACATATTAGTACGATGTATAATTTATTCTGTACCACTTGAACTCAAAGCATGATTAGCCATTGAGATGCCTTGTTAAGTAAATAGGACTTACAGTGAATAAAAAGTAATAAATGTATGTGTGTAAAACTAGGTCAAGGAAGAATTATAGCATGAAGAAGTTTTTTTCTCAATCCCCCATGAATAGTTTATTTCTGCAAAATCGAAAAGCTCCGTATTTACATACCTGAAGTTGTTGTACACATTACCCAAGTTAAAGTCAGTGAATTGTAGCATTTGTAGCAAAAGAGTTATAGTGACATTTAGATAGTACAACGAAAGTAATCTCTGTTCTACGTTCCCAAAATACACGGCTACCATAATGTTATTCTCACACACAAAAAATAACATAAGCATAAAGCTACACATCAAAATATAATTGGCAAAAATTTTGTTGTTGCATCTAAACTTAGTGACTGATAACTTATCGATATTTTAAATAAATGTATAGTAAAATCATATAGAAAACATAAACCATAGTTATAGTTCTCTGTTTGTATTTAATCATGAAACTAATCGTAAGCAATATTGTTCTTAGAAACAGCATTTTACAAGAATTATTTATACATATCCCGTACGCGAATGTTTTTCCTTATTAAATACCATTATTACGTTTCTATTTGTGTCACATTCCGTGTCGAGTTAGCGATTTATACAACATACAATGGCAAAATAATTTCCGCTTCAGTAAGATAAAAAGCTACGGCACATAATACTAAAGAGTTTAGTTCTTCATGTAAAAGTACAAAGAAAAATTTGCACCGGCTAAAAATAAGTCAATTTTATATTTTTCTGCAATTTCTTCTTCAACAATTTCAATTATATTACTAAAGATCACCTTGGGATGGCACTAAAGAATAATGCTCAATAGGGTTTAGAAGGTGCGTCAGAAAAATTTCTGAGTAAACTTTTTTAATTGCCCAACACAGGGCCGGCTAACATTGAGAGTTTAGGTTGCCGAGTGAATTGAAACAAGGTCTAAAAGGTATTATTTAGATTCTGTTTCAAACATTATGTAATAGGTAAACAATATTACTTCATCAATATCTAATTTGTTTAATTATACATTTATTTAACTTTACTACAGTCACACACAATACACATTAAACCCCGCAATGAAATTTTGGTGGGAAAGATTTTACAGAATCTACAACTGTTTTGCTATGTGCTTCCGACTCAGATTTAACTTCTGTTGATGTTACAATGAAAAGATTGACTGTTTTTACAGAGGCGAATGCAGCACGATTCAATGAGTGCTATGAATAAATATGCCATTTACTTTTAATAAAAGCAGCTGCTTAATTTTCTACATATTAGTTTTGCATTTCATCAAAACATTAAGACGAAATCATGTACCGTGCATTAAATTTAAAAATAAAAAAACATATGTTCAGGTGAATAAATGATGTGCGAGATATGACTGTATGAGAAGCTTTTTGCATCGTTGCTACTTTTTCACAATTCTTTCATATTTAATATAGAAACTATTTGCAAACTCATTTTGACACATCCATCCGTAAACCCATCCTTGAAGTGCCAATATTAATTGACGCCAAAGTGTTAATAAAAAAGTATAGAAAAATTCCAATGGGGTTTCAAAATATTATATTTGTTGGGTAAACGAAAATTGACGTTCACTTCACACCGAAAATGGTCCACGCAGCGCTGAAAATACGACCCAAGCATACTAAAATTAGAAAGCAGCGATGTAATTAAACTAACGTAGATGAATTGCGACCTGAGACTTATTTTATGTGTTCGTGTTCCAGGCTACAGCGACAAACACACCCGGGATTTTACGATGTCTTCCCAAATTAACCAAAGTTCAAATCATCATGCTAATCCGACTGGTACTTATTTCCAAAAGAATTGTACAAACACAAGGCGGTTGGTAACACACAATAAAAACGGAAATTCAATAATTTAATTTAAAAACAACTGAAAATTAAATTAGCCGGGTCCTTGGGTCCGCAAAAATATACATATTCGAAAATGAATCAACCTAGAGATATAAAGAGAATAATTACTTCGGCTGAATTCTAATGAGCTTCCTTTTTGTCTCTGCCTCGACGCATCGAGCTTCGTGGGTAGACTCTTGCCGCAAGAGCATAAGGTGACTGTGATGCTGATGCCGTGATGCCAAAACATTCCGAAGGATGCTACTGTGACCACGACAAAAGTAGACGAGCCAACTGCCATTTGGTGTGGGCGCCAAACATTGATATGTGGGTGTTTAGTTCCATAAACTCAAAAAGTGGTGTGCAAAAAATGTACAAAAAATGCGAAAGTAAAATGATGCAGTGCCTACTCAATTTGATAAAAAATCGACAATACGGACAAATTAAAAGGCTAATCAGATGCGAGCCGTACCTCAACAATTCTATTAGTTTTACAAATAAGAGACTTTTTTTT
>VYYJ01003581.1:0-16108 GCA_021029165.1 Cyphoderus albinus | reverse complement strand
TATTGATGTAACTCTTCAAGATGATGATGTTCAAGCTGCAAGATGGCAACGGAAAAATTCTGTTTTTGTTTGACTTTGCTTTCGGAATATGAATACGTCTCATTTTAATATCAACTGGAAAAGAGCAGGCTGCTTTTTCGATGTTGAATAATAATAGTATGTATGTCATCATTTGCAAGAAAAAGCTTCTATTTAGTCACAAAATGAACGATGTATCAATTCTTCATTTTCTAGTCACGACCCAACAACCTTGTCATGATGATCTGTCATGAGAACATAAAGTCGTTAATACATACAAATGATGCGAATATCCTTCTCACTAATGACAATTTCCTCTCTGTCGCCGTTAATTGCACCACACAATGGCTAATGGAAAGAGTATTTATTATTTCATTACAATCTCTGGCAAGTATTTAAAAGCCTGCCTGAGATGATCTATAAATTATGTATTAGGATGCGACTACGTGTCATGGCATGTCATTCCAACAAAAGCAAAAGCCCAGGCATTCCAAAAGAGGTCAAACGGGAAAAAAAGTAAACCCGGAGATAGGAAGTCCCCTCCCACACTATTGTATGTGAAAGTGACCATTAAAATTTGGCATTCATTATTTCGAGAGGGAGAAAAGACCCATGCCCTACCCAGCATTGTCATTGTGTACCGGGAAAGAAAGAAAATAGTTCTACATACAACAAAATCCATTAAAATTTCAACCTTCATTTCCATTTCCCAGTGTGCAAAATTCTCTCGCTGAAACGGGAAAAATCTACCTGTACAAAAAAGTGTAGGTGTCCCTGAAGAGAAATGGACTTGACCTTCGTAGTTTCTCTACAATGTATACTTCAAAGGCTACATCAGTTACAGGCAGTTCTGCTATTGATTTTCATTTATTATTCAGCACTGCTCCACTTTTTTTTGATTGAATGCCTCAAATTCAATTTATGAGCGATTAACACAGAAGAGGAAACACAACGCTCCGCTACACTAATGCGGCAGCATTAAAACCACCAATTTTCGGATTATTTCGCAGAGTTTCATTTGATAATGATGATAACGGTGATACAGGAAGAACATCATGTTTTTCCGCACAATAGCATTATGGATGAATGGATATTATGATACACTGACTGACTGGGCAAAAATAATAAAACTATGCGGTGCTGAGGGAATTTTCTATATTTTTAGCACCGAAGTTCAGACAGTCTGGTATTTGGCACAGAATATGTAAATACTACTGTGATAGTGATGCGAGATCCGACACATTAGTTATGCTGCTGATACTACACATTTACTACTAGCCTTCAACAAACCTATAGCAGTGAAGAAGCGACTTTTAGCTGAATATAATAATATTAATGCGATGCTTGCACAGAGCAATGGTGAATGCAACGTGCATACAATGTGCTTATACGAAACAATATTTCATATAAAAATAAAACCTGCTTTGCCTCTCTCCTCTAAGCCACGGCTCCACCGCTTGTTCTTCATTCCATTTCATAGTCTTCCGATCGATATGGCCTATTTAACTATTGCCCTACTTTAGCTGCTCCAACTTTTATATGTGCTTTCTAGCACATATCTACATAACATGACTACATTCATGCTGATGCATGCCATGCAACTATAAAACTCCTTTCCACTTCTCCACTCCACCACTTCACTCACTCTGGCTTTCAGCTTGCTTGCTATACTACATAGTGGGCCAAGTCACTTGCTTCATTGCTATTTACCCATTCCCTCAACTCAACTTCAGCCCAGTTTTCGCCTTCTTCTTCTTGGTAAAGACAATGCTAAACCTGGTGCTCATGGGCATCAAAGCAAATAAAGACGGTTTAACAAAAAACCTACTTAAATCTGTTATTACACCTGTCGAGCCCAAATCGTCATGTCTCCTCTTATCCATCATTCATACACGTAACGAAACAATCTTTTTCATAAAGCCGGAAAATAAATTTCACTCTATTTGTTATGGCTGATGCTGATTATGTAAAACGTTGCTTTCAAACTTGAAGAATCCAAGAATCATTTTTCATTAAAATACTACAACCACACGAGTGTGTCACAAGTAGGAAAATTTTAGTTGGATGTAAAAATACCTGCATGGTGACATAACGCTTACCAAATCAATGATGGCGATGATTACCCAACTTTTGATTTCCATGTTGCGGCAATATTACCTAATACAAAAATTATGACCACGATCTGTCACGGATGATCATGTCAGCTTGCCTACTTAAAAGAACCTACCTACATATTAGTAAAGATACCTATACTAATTTCAATATACAGTTGATTTGCTCACCGGGTTTGCCAATGTTTCGTGAAAAGTTGGAAAGTGAGAGTATTTACATAAACTTGTGAAAGAATCCATAACCGGCTTTCAGCTAATTTTTTCGATCGTAAAAATCGTCAAAAGTGAGTTCGAAGTAAAAGTAAAATTTCTTTTCAAACTTTCCGAGCCGAAAAACTATTAATGAACACTCATCTATAAATACTTTTTTAATAGGATTTAACGGAAAAAGAAGGGGGAAAGTAATAAATAATCCTGTCTCAACATTCCAATCCGATGCAGGTGTTTCTTATTAGAATAAATTTCGAAGAAATTCGCACAATTTCACAATACCACTCTACATTACCCCCTCCAAATGAATATAAATACGCTAACAAACAATTACATACAAAAAGTCTTTCTAATTTACATTTTGTAGTAAGAACTGAATTTTGAATTTTTTATCCCACCTTTTGCTAGAAAAAGCTACATGATTTTCATTTCACAATCTGTGAAAAATCCTTGACATAGATCATGTTAACCATCATTATTAATTTTCGTCGTCAATCACAGTTTCATGATTATGACTAGGGCAATGTAGTAGTAGAAAGAAATGTGTTCTTACTCAAAACTTTAAAAAGCACTCACGCAGTCCAACGTTTCGTAGGTTAGGATGATGATGGAGGTACTTTACTCTACAGTAATGCATGCAACCTAAAATTTAAAGTAAGTAGGCTGCTTGCTTTGCTACTATCTAGTAGCTGTGTGTGTGGCAATGACAAAGCCAAGTGAAGTAGTCGAATGAATAACAACAATAACAATTACAATAAGAAAAGAGAATCTCACGAGATTCCTTTTATGTTCGCACGCGTATATTTATTTCCATTCATAATTCATCGACATCGACAATCAGATATTTTATTATTATGGATACCAAAACATGCGTTGAGGGGAGCACTAAAATTTTTATGAGTATTCGTGCCAAGGTATGGTCAGGTACACATTTGCAGACAGACTCAGACTCGGTTTTGAATAAATATTACTCATATTCGTATGTCATAATAAATGTACATTAAAATAATATTCACATTGTCCTGATGAAGAACGAAGTCTCGTTCGAAAGCTCGACAGAAATAAATAAAAATGATTTCCTCTAATATCGTCGAAAATAACTCACATAAAAATAATAGAGTTCCAAATCATTTGCTTTGGTAATTGAGTAGATTCGAATCAGTCAAAAATATTGAGAAATGTATACATTATTATAATTATAAATATTTATAGTAATATTTCTCTTATTTCCTTACAAAATACTTAAAATGAAACACCTTCTTTCAATTTTCCGCTAAATAAATATTCCCATTCCATCGATTAATGAAAACTCTCAAATTAGTCGTTACAAGTGCATTGACTTATTATTTTATTGAAATTTCACAAAGTCCACAGTTTAAAATATGAATCCCAATAAATTCATTTTCAGGGACATTCAATTATTAAATATTTGCCGTCTTTCATCAAGTGGTACCAGGGTCAGTTCCTATTTAAATAATTGCAACTGCAGCAATATAAGAAGTACTTTTCATAATTGTATCTATTTGATCATGAATCTGTACAAAGCTTTTAGTAATATTATTTTAAAGAATTCTATTTTATCTCTAGCATTTTTCTTATCATAAATAATTTTTTTAAAGCCAAAAATTCCAAGCAAAAGTTCCAACCTAAGAGGTGGAATGGTTCGTCCCTGAGTATGTAACATCACTATTTAAAGTTCAAGGTTTGGAAAGGCGAATCAATATTATATCAAAAATCAGTTATGAATTATTATGCCGCTTTAATTATTTAACTCCATCAAATACTGGTTAGCAATTACTATCACTTTTTGGCCAGATTCTTATGAAATAACAGGAAATTAAAGAAAATCTAGACAATGCTGTTGAATTCTGATTTCGTTTCGATTTCCTCCTCGTGTACTTCAATTTATTTTTCAAATACCGCTTAACAGTAGTGTTGAAGACGTTCAAAGGTCACCTTAGCGGAAAGCCGTAGTTAAGTATAATTATTTTTAATTACTGCTGTATAGAATCTGAAGTGTTCGTGCACTTGCTTACACACTCTCTATTTAGATAGTGGGGTTGACCTAGCGAAAAAGTAATCAATACGTATCTACTTAGAAATTCCCGGAGTCATCCGTGTTCTGGCGGGTAACCTAACCGCAAAAAGCCCAGCTTTTACAGCTTGCGTTAGCCTAACCTTGGCGGTATCCGCTTTAATTTCCAAAATGTGCTAACCTTGAATCAAATATTCAACTGACATAAAATTGTATAGGAACTTTCCCCGGTCCGGCTGTAAAAAGTTAAAACTCATTTAATCGAACAAAGACCGAGATGGAATGATTACGAAAAGAACACGCCACCACCATTCTATACGCACCCAACCAGGACAAAGCAGAATGCTTTTAGCATTCTGACGCCAGAATCAATTCCATGATGATATCAAAGTAAAAGATATTGTGGAAGGCGGAATGGCTAGAGGAAAATGAGTTTTGGTTCCAACATACGTGATGAATGAGATGGGCATTTTGTTACACAAGTTTTAAGGCCTTTGGGGCCCATCAATTCCTCTAATTTTCTCTTCCGATGTGATGCCTTGGTGTGCTTGAACGTACGCAAATGAAATACAAATATCTCGAAAGTACTCGACTTACCCAGAATAAGATGAAGTTTCGCATCCGTCTGGAACGCGTAGTGTAAGGTGACCAGAAAGGGTGATTGTCGAACAGCTTCCAAAACCTGCCTCTCCGTCTTTGTATGCTCCGTTGTCTTTTTCTTCTGGATAATAGCTGCCTTCTTCAGCACCTTCATCGCATAAAGCTTTCTGTGATCATGACCTCCAACCTTGCGGACTAGAAAAACTTTCCCGTATGCTGCAACAAAGACAAAATTAACATTTTAGTGTTCATCCAACAGAGAAATTTCTCTTCGGGGAAACATACTCTGTCTTTTAAAGAAAGGTCAGTTTCTTTAAAATGCTAATGTTCAATTTGTTTTAGTATTTATTTTAAATGCCAAGTCCAATTCATGCTGTCTTAGTCTTTATACAACAACAAATCTTCACAAACTCTGCATTATCTACCAATATTGTCGCTTCGTTCTCAAATTCCGCTTTTACTCCCCATTTACCGTTCCGCTTGATAGAGGACGTGATATTTTACAGACAGAGGAGATTATTAACATGAGTCTCGTATTAATGATTCTAGTAGTGTCGTATACACATAAAGGATTCACCTTTTTCTCTCCTTTCTGCATTCAGTTCACTTTGAGCTTTAAGCTAAACCCTTTCAACTACCTTTCTGCTCTAGTTCATTTCATCACACGACAAAATGGAAGGGACGATTTGAAAGATAAATTCACCAGTGGAAAACAAGCTTCCAAATAAAGGTTTGAGTGAGCAAATATTTGCTTAGGCGGTGTTATTTATCACCATTTTCTAGACCGGGTTAATCAACGTTTTATATGTAATTGTGCCCAGCATAAATCCAATTATTTTCCGGTTAACTTCTTCTTAAGTGTAATAATGGGAGTTACGTATGATACTTGAAAAAAGTTCATTGGGAACGTCGACTATTGTAGAAAGATTTTCACAAACTTTCACATTCTGTGACAAAAATTAATGTTGTAGCTTTTCTTCACTTACAAAGTAACAAATAACAAAGCGAAGAAACGAGCCAAATACAAGTTTAACAGGATACATATCAAGTTACTTCGAAATCTTTGAGCAGGGCAGAATAAATGCACGACGCTGTTAAATCACGATTTTTAAACGCATCCATTTTTCATGGTGCCACCTTAAAGAAATGTGACATGATACAAATAACAAACGCGAAATTTACTTTGAGTTGTGTTTTTTCATGAAGCAATTAAACCGTTCAGTTACGTCTTAGGATTCAATTACATTTTACCAGTTGCTATTAAGAAAGCAAAATGAGAAGGTTTTGTACAGTGAGATCTTCACTGAAGAAGCGTGGCGAAGGGAGAACCACAAAATTGGAAATCTCATAATCCGAATAAAATGCATTCCTCTCGAGGAACAAACTTTTCATTCATTTCATTACTCAGGTAGAGAGACATGATGATATTTTGAGAGAGAAATTCCTTTTTGGTACATAGTATTTCATTTTTAATTTCTGCTTCGCACGTTCTTTTTTTGACAAAAAAATTGTTGAGTGAGGAGTGAAGAAATGATTCGCTTCATTCCAAGATGATCAAACATTATCAACGATCCATTGCAAACAGGCGGACCATAGCCGAAGCGAAAGAGGAGAAATCAGGTCAACATATTCAGGGGAAGACGCACGCATTCACAGCCCATCAGAAAGTCTACACTGCACATTGTTACCCGCTAACTACGTCGAATCTAAAGTGAAGCCGTATTGTTGCAGCTCTTTTACACTAACAATGAATTCACCTGGTTTCGTTATAAAGCATATCTGTAAGTAGTCTTATTGTAGATTCAATAAAATTCTTGATACGCACCTTCCCATTTTATATCTTTGTAGCTACGCCATTGTTTTTATACCATTTCTTATTGCACCGTATTCATTGGTATTACTAAGAAGCAGTGCGGTATGCTTGTAGCTTGGTTTGTATTCATCACTGTTGATTCACCTGTATCACTGAAAATTTCGATAAGCTACGCAATAAATACTGTGAAAAAATACAAAATCCCTCTCAGCAAAAAACGTGTGGCACAGTAAACAAGAACAACAATCAAGCAACAAGTCAGCATTACCTTCTTGTTGTTGTTGTTGTGGTACGTATCTTATCTTTTTAGATATGAATTCACAGAGTATGAAGCGCAACGTATCATTATATTACTAGTATGTACTACAAACAAACAACATAACCTCATACCTAATACAATGCAAGAGCAATCTGTTAATTGTCTCAGCCTATGGGATTCAACAATAACACAATGCAATGCATTGTTATATTTTCGCACACAAATTTCAACATCAAAATTCTCCTACTCTCCTAATCATATGAATAAAGCTCGGCTTTTTTGGGCGGATTGCAAAGTCAATGTGGAATTCCAATACAGACAATTTTCTTTTCTTTTTTTTGCAAGTCGACAGTCGTGACTATCTACTAGTAAAGTGTACTGTATTTCTCAAAACGACTCTGAATAAATGTTATAAAAGTACATAAGATTGTGCATGCATGCATGATGTGTGTGTGTGTGTGGACGTGGAGTAGAGAATCAAATAAAAAAGTATTCCCAGCACCACAAGATATACCTGAAGCTACCTCAATAATATCTTCGTACACTCGCAAGGCACAAGGTTACTCTGAGAACTGAATCTATGTATGAGGACTTGGGCAACAAAGTTGAAAATGAACAGTTACCTATAACATATCAAATCGTAGCAAACAATCACATTTTATAGCAAAACATTAAAATCCAGCTGGCTCGTTCAAAGTTCGAGGCAGTAGGCATATATATATTGCATTACAGTACAGTACAGAACAGGTGCGTTAATTTTTATTTTTCATTGCTAAATAATTTTTTCAGTTGAGAGTTGAAACGAAAAGAAAGAAATGGAATAAAAACAGTTGAAGCAAGCGAGAGTGGTTTCCTAATGAAATGACAGATACAGATGACGCGTGGTTTTGTTTGTTCAAACTTGGCACTGTATTCATCTTGAATCTTGATTTCAGCACAAGAGTTGATCAAACAAAGGACTTTTTTCTGCTTCCTACTTTCTCTTCCAAATCAACCATTTACCTCATAAATTGTAACTTGTTATTCACGTCGTTATCTCTGTCGTCGTTATTAAATCGTGAATTTATGCAGTCACTCGCCGCGGTTACATTTTTATTTCTCAATTTCATATTACATCCTGTTTCAACTGCGATGACGGCAATGTTGATTAGATACTTTATTTAATATACAATATTTACGTTACGTATCTATTTTACGTTACTGAAAAGATTTCCTCTTTAATACAAGCGTCGTACGAGTAAAACGAGATATTTGCGCCCAGAACGCAATCGTTTCAACTGCCCATGACTTTTAACTCGCTTATTTTTGTTTTGTTAGCTGAGCGTGCAGTACAAATGGAAAGTCCAGGAAGAAAAGAGGCAAAGTGTAAAAAAATGTTGGCAATACCCCGCTTCGAGTTTCTGTTGAATTGAGAAGCCCTACAGCAGCGCGGAGCTTTGTTGTTCCATAACTCCCGAAGGAGTTTCCAACCTGACGTAATCTATTTTTAGCCAGTTTTGTTGGTTAAGGGAAAAGAGGCATGTCTACGTCTCAATTACATAATTTTGCCTTGACTAGGCCTACGACGAATTAAAGTTGAGTTGTCTCTTTCACATTCTTACAATGTTTTACATGCACACAGACAGAGCGCATCAGTAAGTCTTTACAAGGACAATGTAGTATGTATGTACCAACCAAGGTACGTCTTCTTGTCTTATTCACTATCAGAATCAGAGAGAATCCAAGTAAGTTTCAATTTCTTCCACAGATTTCGTCCTTATGATACTACACTAAACTAACGATTTTCCTTTCGCAATCCTGAAACGAACGCTGTCTAATTTACCAAGTGTATATAAAACTATTCTACGAAAAATTTGTACATATTTAAAAAAAATAATATCGTTTCATTTGCATAAAATGGTTATTAAAATCATACTTTGGTTTTCAGAAGGAAGTGGGTGCCTTGAAAAAGGTACGCCTATGCCTTGCCTGTCTCATATTTCTTTCATCATCATCATCAGAATTAAGACAAGGCAAAGGCAAGGAATAACAGGGTTGTAATTTGTGTTATAGTACAATATAGTTGTTGTAAAGCTGAGCTTACTCACATTATAATGTACATATGCACATGGCGTGGCAGTGTCAGTACCACGAACGAAGCAATGAGATGAAAAACATTGCCATAATATCATATCATAATAATATTATACCTGTCCACATTTCCTTCAGTGCAGAATAACGGTGTTTTTACTCAAGGATTCACATTCCTCTTTACATGCAGGAATGTACTTGTTTCAAAAGCAACAACATCAACATCACCTCATCTGGCAAAGTGGGATTTAAGTCAGAATTACTGTATATAAAGCAGCATGCTGAGAATTGTTAGATAAGTTGAGATGAATAACAATAAGAAACGAGTTGGATTCCTCTGAAGTAGCGTAACGAAGGACTTTCAACACAAGTTGTCAGAATGTATTTTTACTTACTACTTTATTATACTACTAGCAAATCAGATCCACTCTGCCTGACAACTAAGTCTCTCTCTGCGAACATATAAGGTATTCGTATTCCCTGCGTGATTATTATGGGCTTTCCATATTTATAAGTGCAACACGTCGCCAGTTTGTTTGATACAAGGCGAATGAAGGCAGATTTGCAAATTAAGCTCTATACTCAGTTTGTTGTGTGCACACTCCACACACAGCAGAGTCAAACTACTACGTGCGGCGATATGTAATAGACCTCAGGGTCAATTAACCACCTCTCTCTAATCCCTGTCATACCATGCCTCCTTTGAAGTAAATACAAACTCCAAGATGCGAAAATCTCCCATTAACATTCTCACGACAAACACCAACACTCTCATCTCAGACACCACCATGCTTTTTTCAATTCCCATTCAAGTGTATATAAACATTTAGTGAATGTCTTTAGTGCATTTGTGCTTTGCCATCGTAGTTGACATTTTACAACGTTACCACTTCTCGTATGTATCTTCGCTTGTAAGACGATTTGACTGATTGACTCACTGACTGACTTATTTAGTTGCTGAAAGACTTTTGCTGTTTATAAACATTATTACTGCGCATCCATTTCATTCGAATCAAATCGAAACCATGAGAAGATTTCAAACAAGTCTGGTGATGCGATGCAATGCTTTTCCTTTTTATGAAGGGACGCCGGGAATATTTTTTGCGTGTTCGCAAAACTAGGTCAATGGATGGAAGGGACGCTCACGATAGGTAAATAATTGAAATTCTTTTATCCGCAGTACTTAATTTCTAGTTTTTCAACAAGGCTGCTAAGTATGTACATAATAATCTGCAGTCTATTATTCAAGCATTCCGGACTATTATTAGTGATTGTAACCACAAACGGTTTAAATATTTCCGAGATTTGTCACAAAAATATCTCGAATCTACCAAAACCATACCTGCAAAGGATTTCACCCTCAACAATGCAGATCCTAAAATAATGTAAAGGATCCCTGGGAAAAAGTTGAAGTTAACTAAAGAAATGTGCCGTATTTTATACATTGTACGGTAAATAGTATAAAAAATCGTGGCAAGAAAACTTTTGATAAGAAAACTGCTTTTGTCTGCTAGTAGTAAGTGGGTGTATGGATAATGGAGAATAAAAATAATTCGTAGCTCTTTGAAACCAGCGAACCATAGCAAGGAAGAAGAAACGGTACGGTACATAATTCTTTTCGAACTAGATACGGATTCATCATTTTTACATCAACATCAACTCAGTTCTAAACTGCAAGCTATAAACTTCTCATCTGCGAAAATCTTTTCAGAATGTTTCAATGCTCGCCCACACGTTAAGCTTTAATGAAGAAAAATTCAACCGTGGCACCCTACGCAAGCTAAACTTAGGTAAATTTCAAAAATACCTTATCCAAGTTGGATAATCCAACTGTCGTTAAAAGAATGAAAAACTTTTTGATGCAGATATCGATTCCCATTTTTATGATTAAATGCAACGCAATCGCAAGTGAGATTGAATAACTTGAAATTTTCAATCGCCACCAGTTGATTATGAATATGACCACAACGGCATATGTTTTGTGAGCACAGTGGAAAAGGAAGTTTCTTGCCGACTCGTTTTGTTTGTTAGCAAATAAACGTCAGCAGTGCCATTATTTTCACTAACCGTGTTCTGGTTGCTTAATGCTTGCCTCGCCATCGCCACCACTGCAAAATGCTACCATCCCGTAACGTCTTTCGAACACTTTATGCTTTCAGGGAAGGGATTTTTATTGAGAAAACCACTCATTGTCAGCGTCAGCTCACGATGTGTCTTCGCTAAATTCACTTGCAACTGGTTGTTTGTGGTACAATGCGAATAATGGGAAAAATCACGTGTGTGGTGAGGATTGCAATAATTCGACCTATATTACAAATCCTGTTATTCAAAGCGAAGGCAAGACAGCCAGCCCAGCGTATCACCATACTCCACTCGTATCATCGTTATTATCATCGCTCCTATTTTCTTCCCAACTGCCAACCAGCACAGGTTTCTCATCTCATACATCTTTCGTATCTAAATATCTCTCTGCTCCAAGCTTCACATAAGCCACCCATCACTGCTCACTTTAAGTATCACGATGAAAAATTCTCGCTCTTGCATACACACACAGACATGAAATTGTGCCCAAATTGTTCACATGTGCACAGCCATGCAGCGAAGTATTGCCCAAGAAAAATGATCATCTACGGATCTTTACTATTAAATACTATAATCCACTCCTTGCAACATTCGTTTTCGTTTAATACAAAACTGCAAAATTTACTACACATTTTTTTACATATTAACGTACTGAAAATGCAAACCTGTGCATTTCAAATCCACGAGGCATCACACAGTTAATATTACATCGTCCAACTGTTATTCAGATTTATTCTAGTAGCTATACAGATAATAATACAAAGTTGCTTTCTGAAGGGAAAGTCTCTCCTAGCAGGTTTTTATACATATAGATACGTTTAGCATGGCATATAGCATATAGCTACATATTAAATTTGGGAATGAATTGTAGCTACTATATAAACATTGTAATACTTCATTTAAATGAAAGCAATAAGACGTAGAGATGTATTTATAGTCAGCTGGGAACTTTTTCATAAAGGTGTGTGTAAAAACTTTTAAAAATGCCTAAGCACAATATTATTATTTTATCTTAATATTCTTCTATACATGAGAGAATGCTTGAGTTTGCTTTTGCTGTTTTATTATCAAGATGCAGATTTAGGTAAAAAATACGCAAAAAAATATTACTATAATTTATACACAACGTGTTTTGTTCCTCTCGATTGGGTAACGCGAAGTAATTCAGGAGGGGAGTCGAAGCTAAAATATCTTGTGTGTGAGTAAACGAAAATGGCAAACTTCCTTGTTTGTTCATTTGATTTATTTAAACCCATAAAACGAAACGTTTAATCATTAAAAAAAATAACCGATAAACTGCTTATTTTTACTGCTTCTTGTCACTTACACTCTCCGCCTAAACTAACTACTGTACTGTCGCTTTACAGTAAACTTTGTAGTATTTAATAAGAATGCGTGATTATAATTAACGCTTTACAACTGCAATTAAGTCTAGTTGGAATATAAAAAATGTGCTTCAATTTAATCAAGTACCCTCTTACAAAATCAGGTGTATTTATTAATCTCAACTTTTGTTTCTGTGTGTGTTCAGTCTTGCTTCTTTAAGAGTTACTTTGTTGCAAATGTTGCATCTGGACAGGCAAAGTTAGAAAGCGTGAAGAAATGTGGTTCATTATACCATTATTTAAAAAAAAATGAAAACAGGTACTTGCTACCATATACCAAATGCCATAATATATTAAGACACTGCAAATTCATTGCAAGAAAAACGACAATCGCAAAAAGCTCTTTCTGAGTCTTCAGTCTTACACCTGTATTCCCAGACAGGTATAAAATTCTGAAAGCAGTGTGCAGAAAACTCATTACTGATGGATTATGAGTTTCTTGTGTGTGGCAGCCTACTATTAACTGCCTCATAAACACCAGTCAGTTACAAAACCATGCGTTCTTAGCTCAGACATCTTCCTCTACATCCCACAGGGATAAGCCAGTCGGACTGAAATGTTTATTTTGGAAGGTCACTTCCTCCACGTGCGATTGTTAATAACTGGCCGATTCGAAAACCACGCCGATTTGTCTGGAGTCCCGTAGTAAACATTACGAAGGGGAAACTCCCCGTCGCTTCATTACGCTACAGTTATTACCACGTCTCATTTTGCGTGTTTACGAGTCTTTTTCAAATGATTTATTTTCATGTCTGACTTTTACAACTTCTTTTACTGTCATTGTTATCAGTCAACAAAATTCATAGTCACAACATTAACATTCAAAGTGCGTTAGTCAAAACATTTTCAGTTAGTCATCTAATTATTTTTATCTTTTTATTTTCAACCCATGGACTAATAATAATGGAGTTAAACATCATGGGGAATTTAACTAGCTTCACATTCATATTTTTAACGCATGGTTCATGATCATGATATTTTAAACTTTCACATCCAAATTTTCACGCAATCCATCCAAATGATGAGAGCCGACAGAAGACACTTGAAGAGCTGGGCTTTAATGAGCAGCAGCACATTCTATTTAGACACTCACAACAACTACATACAATATCTGTAATCAAAAATGCATTGGATAGAATTGCAAAATCTAAACATTAGCATTACATTACTAGCAAAAAAGTAATGACCTTCGAAGTTTGCAAACTGAACTGTACTACAACAAACAGCAGAGTCACGGTATCACAGATGGAGTTGAGTGGAATAAAGTGGGATGCGTATCCAAACAGTGCATGCATAAAGATCAAGCGTTTTATGTTGGGGTAGTGGTAAAATGATTAGGAAAAGAAACGCCATGCCTCTTCTCTTCGCCAATCTTCCCATCTGCTCTATAAGGATATGAGGCAAAGCAGTGATAAAATAAACATCAGCATTTCAGCATTTTTTTTTCTAGTGACACTGTTTTATAATTCATGAAAACAGTCTGGCAAGTAAAGTGAAGTGAACTTCAGTTCTCGGGATTTTAAAATCCAGCCTCCACATTTTTACCGTTGAAAACGTGTCTAAATATTTTACATGAAACAGCAAAACTCAGAGTAAGCGTAACTACCCTTCGACAATTTCCGCCGTCTGCGTGGGTTCTGTAACCTATTACATATGTAAAATGTGATACGTAAGCTTTAATGAAGTCGGTATTAAGTTTCCCTATACAAGAGGCAAGAGCAAGTTCAAATTATGAAGCGGTGCTTAATTTAATTTACCTGGATGAATTCCCTGCCTAATCAACGATCTCTCTTTCATAAGCGCCACTTCGTTACAAAACCATTTTTGAATCAAAAGGATTTCACGAGTTGAGATTCTCAGTAAGAGATAAAACTGCTACTGTGCATACTCACGTAGGAATAAAAAGCACGAGAAATAAAAACTCCATTCTTTTCATATTATTCTCCACTCCACCAGTCTACAACAGCATTTTGCCAACTTCTCCTCGAGGTAGGCAAAGCGAGTCGTGAAAATTCGTCCTTGAGAAGGAAAAGCTCACTGCGCAAGCAGTTTTTATATGTAAAGCTAGGCTGTAGTAACTTGAACAGAAATTATTATATGGCTTACCAAAGCAAACAAAATTCTATGCTTTGCAAATTGTAGCGTGGGCAATGTACATACACATACGCATTCAACTTTTAGTCACTTCCTTATTGTTGGCTTCATTGTTTTTACTTTATGTCTCTCGCCTTCTGTTATACAATCATAATTTTTATCTTAACGCTCTGCATATGCTGTTATGTGATTACAAAACAACGTCTCTCTGCGAGAGGTATGCATTTTTATGATTTATTAAAATTGTCTTTGCACAACTTTTCATTCTTATCCATAAAAGAATGCATGGAATTTTCACTGGAAAAAATGTGGCTTATTGCTTGTGGAGGATTGCAGCTTTTCTTAAATCATCAAATTCAAATCCAATTTTTAACTCACTTTTGCTCTCTCTTCCTTCTCGAGCAAAAAATTGTAACTCATGCGTATGCTTAAATATCTCTGCAGACATTTTTGCTTCCTGTGACCTTTACCAACAGAAAATCGATCGGAACAAATGTCCAGTGGAGTTTTGATATGCTCGTATAAAATTCCCGATGCTTAACGCATTAGCACACAACACCTGTTGTTCACTGTAGCAAAAAAATCTTTCAAAATTCTGTCTTTGAGATTTGATAATTTCATGGCATTATTGACTTTCCTTTCACACATGTTTTTAACACGTGCACATTATCTCTGCCTATTAATTCGGGGATCATGAGAAAAATGTGGAAACTGGAACCGTGCCGATAATATCCTGGTTCCCTTACCTACGCGCAATTAATTGTTTATGATATGGTGGTGGTGCAAAACATAGCATGCCCAGAAGCATTCGATTAAACGTAGTGCAGTAGTACTGGCAAACACCAACTGCCGGGCTAAAAAAACCAGTTGTGTGTCAAGTCGTTTATAAAATATTAGATGTGAAACAAACATGCATACATCTAAGGTATACACATTAACAATACAGTGCTTACTTTTTTTACTTATTGAGTAAGTATCAATCAATTTATTTCGTGCAAAACATGCACACATGCGACTATCGAAGATAGCAATTTGCGAAAACGTGGAGAGCCATTCCATTTTTTGCACGGTAAAATGTTACAGTCTTAGTAAAGGATTCGTTATCTAAATACCTTTCGTATTTTATGCTCTTCTAATGTGATGCACGATGATGGTCACTTTTAGTTGACTAAGTGGGAGAGGTAGAAAATCAATGTCACCAAGGACAGCGACGCTACCATTTCCAAACCGACCAAAACCAAAATGAAACTAACCGTGCGCTATTTAACCTGAGTACGGAACGAATAGCAAAATTCTCGCTTGTCACTACCACGAACCGGCATCAGCCATCTCTATAGACCGCGATCGGCGAAAATTCTGTCTGCCTCTTATCAAATTTCCATAAGGGAAACGACGCGCCGTCTCAAAAGTTTAGCTGAATGCCTGTAAGTA
>VYYJ01003580.1:3274-16117 GCA_021029165.1 Cyphoderus albinus | reverse complement strand
GCAGCTTATATTTAAATGTTTGTTTTATGTCTCTGTCAATATTTTCCTACAAGGCAAGGCAATGCATACACAGTAGCAAAACCACTGCTTGTAACTACAACAGTTTAATTCGGCGTTATTGAAATTGCTTCAGCTAATCAGCATCTCTTTTTGTTTACCTTCTGGGAAATCATCACGGATTCAGCCATCATTTAAATTTATTGCTTTCATTTTGTTTCTTCTACATTAAATCCACTTTGTTGGCAAAAAATTATATATCATTTCGTAGAAAGGTGAAAAGCAGAGGCGGAAACGGTTCGCGATTTGTGATGGGTCCAGTGACCGCTGGGTCACCACAGTCATTGAGAGAAACTTTATCATACTCGGTTGGGCATCTTTCATCTAATTAAATCACCATTTCAACACCCCCAACCTAGTTCAGACATTACTGAAAATTAGTATTAGAGTAGAGCTTACTTTTCAACATTTAACAAACAACATTTTCTTCATTTTAGTACAAATATATTTTAACGCTAGTTAATTTATATTTCAAGAACTGGCTTTAACAAAATATAACAGTTAAACGAAACGAATTAAAATATTCAGTCACTGCGGCTTTCCTTAGATTAAAATGTAGATTTTGTCGGTACTTTGATTGGAAATTATAATTTTCACCATAAACATTCTCTGCAAAAAACTGGCGAAAATTATGCCCATATAAAGCCTTCAATTGTCACTAACATATGTATTTCAGCTTTACAACAAGAGAGTCGTAAACTTTGCGATTCTCTCCAAATTTAACTTTGTAATGTATCTATAAAATGAACAAAAACTTAAATTCACTTGAATAAGTGTTGATCTAAAAGACCTCATAAAAGACACTTTCGAACTATTTTCCGCCAGCAAAATTACTTGTTAATGTATCATTTATTACAGATCATGCGATACGTCATGTCATCATAAAAATAAAATAGTAATAATGGAGCCCGAACTTTGCAATCAGGTTTAGGTGTCGCCTTTATTATCGCGAAGATTTTCGCATGGACATTTGTTTGTTTTAATGTCCTCCAATAAAATGATGTTGAATGAATGAATGAAATCTGATTTACCAAGAGATGTAGTAGTATGGTGACAGGAAATATCAACGTATTAATGGAGTGCGAAAACGTATTAAAACTGTCTCTTTAGCTTAGCAATAAAATTATACAGCTATTATTATTTCATCCACATTTACACGCCCTACCCAAGACAAGTTTTTTTGTGACAAAATATTTGCCAAAAGAGCCAATTAATTTTGAGCGAAGCAGAGGTGTACGCAATGCAGATAAATTCAGAAAGGGATTTTGTTTCAAATCACATGATAAGTAAAACTGGCTAAAAACCTGTCAGTCGGTGAAGAGTATCTGTCAAATTGCACAAACCGTCAAAAAGACAAACAAATTTGCAAATAATTTGTCGTCATCATCTTCTGTCATCCCATCTCTACGTGTTTGATTTTGAATAAAATCGTATCTCATTATAGCCCATTATAGTCGAGTACTGTGATGATATATAACATATTTACCATGAAAAACATTAATTTTCCTGGAATATGTTGGTCCATCACACGGATCATAATCTGCAAATGCACAAATGTTTACCATTAGCGATATGAATATCGCAAAAAGTATAGTGTATGATTCTTGAAGCACTTGAAGTGAGTAAATAGAGTAAGACCGGACCGGATGCTTCGATATTCGACAAGTTGAAATTTAACCTTGTGTTGTTCAATCCGACTTGATGATATGTACAATAATATTTAGATTAAGTTTTGTGTCACACTCGACATTTCTACCCATGCAAAAAACGTTTTTATACATGTTGATTGCTTTGCTGGTAAGTTTATATACAGGAGTTACAATTTCTCAACAACTCATCAGCGAGGGGACAATGCCAAGATTATTCGTGCTTTGACTCTTTACTCGCCATTCTAATAAAAAATATTGCGAAGAATGAGTCATAAAAAGGGAAAATATTTCAGTTTGTTAGAATTGTTATAACACTACGAACATTTTATAATATAAACATTGTCTAAGCACTAAGCATAACCTAAACAACTCTCCTCGTGGCGGATAGCATGCAAAATCCATCAGTGAGGTTAGGTAAATGTTAGGCTGTATCATTCATTCGCATGTAAAGTATTGCATATTATGTAAAGTACTGTTAGTTTCCTTCCAGTAGGAGGAGACCAAGACTCTTTTGCACTGTGCGCATGCACTTCAATAAAATATAATTACTGGTAAACTGCTACTATTTGCTTTCTTACACGAATACGCTAAAGCTTGATATGCTAATACAATTATTGTTTGAAGTGTGATACTGTGAATGTGAATGCTGTATAAATAAAATTCTTTCTCTGTAAATGATCCACTTGCATTTGCAATTAGTACCATTTTATATTACAAGACATGTTAGCAGTGCTAACTTAGCACTACCACATAGACATAACCCTTTTGGCAATTTATCAGCCAATAAAATACCGGTAAATTACAATGCATACTTTAATTTCATTTTGATCACATAAAGTTGTCAGTGCAAATTGCAATTAAATTGCAAAGTTCAGTGAGAAACCAAAATTTTACAACTTTGTTTTACGTAAAAGGTAAAAGGCACCCTCTCTAGACTAGATATATGTGTAAATTAAATAATACACACATTTTACATAATACAAACTAAACAGTCACAACAAAGCCTATGATGAGTCATTTGACTTGGGTGCATTTTGAAGTGAAATGTGAATGATTCGTAAACTACGGCGGCGAAAACGTTTCTGCTCGTAACAAACCGATACAAAAAGCGGGTGTAAAATAAAACCGGAGCTTAATCGATTAATTATTTAAGAGGCACACATGTGTGATTGTGAATAACAAAAGAAAAAAAAGTTGTCAAGTCGGAGCCGGGGGAATATTGAGACGCCAGGACTGTCTAGCCAAAAAACTAAAACCAAACTCTTGCCGCCACTACGCGTAAAGACCAGCACCGAAAGCGACATCCAGAAAAAAAATTGCCAAAATCCAAAACCAACCACCACCCGAACTTGTTCCAGTCCAGAAACAACTCTGTCACTATCAAGAGCTTTTCAATTTGAAAATTAGTAGTCTTCGTGTTCTAGAAGTGTCAATCTTCAGTTGTACTTTCTCCTTGCAACAGTGCTTGACGTTGATTTGTAAACGAAATAAAAATGCCGATTGTTTCAACACCGTCGTCGGAACCCATCCCCAAAACGAAGTTCATTTCGAAAATTAGCCAAGAGCTGATCTACTTTGCGGACAGCTTGAAACCCTCAGAGGATGACATAGCGAAAGGGAAGAAGAAAGTGCAAAACGTAAGTCATTTTCAAGATCTGCCAAAGAAATTCGTGTCCCTTTACAAGCGAGTCGTAAGTAAGGTTATTGTACATGTATAATTCATCGTATTATTAGGTTTTCGAGGCAATGAAAAAGGAAGATCACTTTTCCATCGCCCGAAATTTCATCGGAGGCAGTGTGGGCAAGAACACGTCCGTCCTGAACCCGGACTTTGACTGTACTCTCTTCCTCAATAATCAGTGTAACCCTCCACTAACAAAGGTTGTGAAGCAGTTCGAGAAGTACTTGCGTGACAATGCGACAAAGCTTGAAATTGTACCCGAATCCATCAGTACGAGCAGCATCACCGTTTCGGCGTCATTCAAAGATGGGACTGAGTTGGACTTGCTCCCAGCGTGCAATTTCGCATCCAACCCAGAGGAGCAAAGCAAAGAGGTTCTTAAGCGGATTCGAGAGAATCAGGATCCAAAACTCCATCTCTCTACTGGATTGAGTAGCAGTCTAGCAGAAACGCAACTGAATTTTATTAAAAGTCAGTCTGGTCCCACTCACCAATTAATACGACTTTCCAAGTACTGGTACAAGAGTTTGTCGTTGGACGATTACATTTACGGAGGGAGCTCCATAATTGAAATTATTTGTGTGGCGTCCGTAGTAGAAATAGAGAAAAATGCCAACCTTCAGTTGACAATGCTCCAGGCATTAAAGACCGTCTTTGAGAAAATCTGCATAGCAGATAAATTAAAAATTGCATATGTAAAGGAGAATGGTGGCTGGAAAATGCTGTCTGAGGGTGACATGAAGACCAAAAAATATCAGGATCATTTTAAGTTTGATGGGAAAGGGAAAACAGAAAATTACATTTTTGAGCCAGCCAACCCATTCAATAATCTAGGGGAAAATTTAAGAAAGGGAGTGGGCAAGTTGAAACAATTTGCTAATGAGATGTTAAAGAGAATTGCGGATCTGGAGAAGCCGGGAAGTAGCGAAATGAAAACGGTAAATCTAGACAAGAGTATTACAGTCCATTTTGAAAAGCTGTTCCAGCCTTTTCCCATTCGCTTAAGGGACCAATACCCCCACTCAGCCATTCCGTTCCAACTTTTCATTCAGTACGATTATAGAGGTCATAAATCTGGTGATTGTAAGGTTAGGGGTGAGCATGTAGCTGGTAAGAAAGTTACATACACCATAAAGAAGAGCCTCCTCTTTTTGTTAAGGGCAAATGCTATGAGAGACGAGAAAAATTATTTGCAGTTTAAAAACGGCGTGCCTGTTTTCAAAAAACAGAAAGATGCTAGATCAGCCGTAGCAGTGCTTATCAAAGAGAATTTTGGTCTTGCCAAGCTTGTCAAAGAAGATGGCACAACCCAAAGTGAACACGACGATTGCCACGTGTCTTTGTGCATTCCTTACATAGCCGGGAATTCCCACTTTGCAATTCAGTTCAGCATGAAATGGTCTTCTTAACATGTAAATTATCTTTAAAATTAATACTGACTTGATTTGAATGCAATTAAATAAGTAACCTATTAAACTGAATAAGCTTACTAATTTGTATTCATTAAAGTAAACTAAAGTAAGTGAAGTGTCTTAATTATTTACTACTATTAAAATCGCCATTCCTTTAATCTAATAAAAATATTTTATGCAGTTTATGTAATGTAAGAGTACCGAAAAGTTCTTAATTTTGCTGTTGTTAGTTATAATGTAGTAAAATAAAATACTTCAAAATGTATTTTCATCTCCAGATTTTTATAATATGAAGCACGTTTTTAAATCCTTGATTGAACTAGCGATTGTCTCAGTTCAGATAAAAGATGCATCCGATCCGATAGTTTGCTTGCTTATCAAAGAAAGAAAAATTTAACAAAGCGCAAAAATTGGCACTAGGCAAACTGTCAAACATCATTAAACTTGTTCTTGTTGAGATAATAGGAGAGATAAACTACTTAAACATTTGGTGCAAAATCCCCACCGCATGCTAGAAGCAGGCAACCTTTGAAAACTACTTGAACCTTTTCTGCTCGGTTGATTGTGGCATTGCAATTGAAGGAGGTGGTTGAGTGAGACTTGAGATGAATCGCAGCTTCTTTAATATTCTGCTTTTCAAGGACTGCGTTAGTGCGTTCCCCGTGCAGAAAAAGTAAAAAAAGCAAAGTAGAGGTGTCGAGAATGCAGTATGCAAAGAGTTGAGATGATTTTTTCATGGACGTGCTCTACTGGGCACCTTTACAAGCGTAAAAAGCATCCGTCGAACAGAACCGAACAATAAATGCCAACACCAAGAAGCAACTCAATTTAGAGTTATGTGCATCTTCAACTAACATCATGTTGCACCCGGTGTTTTTTTCACATTTTTAAACCTGATTTGCTGCCATTACCATTACCATTACAATATACAATTTACCATACCTCAAGCAGACACATTATTGCTTTCTTCTTAAAAATAGATTCTTCAAATGAAGCTCATGTACTTGGATGTTGGTTTCGCACCACCTTATCTTTATGCTATGCCTTTACAAATCTCAAGTTATCATTATTATTACGAAATGATACATAGTTTTATATTTCAATTTCGCCAACAATTTTTTTATCCACAATAGAAAAGATTGTTGAATGCAGCAGACACAAATTCAACTTTGCACTGCTGACTGACTGACTGAGGGAAAAGAGCTGTGTGTGAAATTATTCGATCTTATCTTTATCTCGGTGGTTTTTTGCTGTCGGATTCATTTTTCATTATTGTGGTGAATGCAATAAGGAGGGAAAGGCAGAAGTGTGTCATGTGCACACATCTCTCAAGTGAAACGCGGATCATTATCATTGTGATTATTTGGCCTATTTTGGCAGAAATATGGAGTGATCTTTACAATGATGAATTGCACACATTCTCATCTCACACAACAATTGCAATTACAATTTCTATCGACAGCTTCATGCAAAAAATAATAATTGGTTTCTTTACGCACACCTGTCAAATCAAATTACTTCATTGTGCTCCATTTTCAAACATGACTCGTAACTTATGATGATAAGATTAAGAAAACGCTGAAACGCATTTCTAAATTAACATTTATTTTGTTTCATTTCCAGCAGAACATGATTTCTTTAGTGACATTGACGAAAGCCATGATCGTCGTCATTTTCCTGTCCCACTGCCAAAATGTTGCCGCTGTTGTGTCCACCTCGCAGATGATCGCGACAAGGCTTAAAACGTTTAAGAGACATCCTCAGCCTTCAGACACAATGCGGAATCAAATGAACTACAAATACGAAGGGAATTCCAAACCATCTCGTCAATCCCTGCATGAAAAGTTCCCAGAGAGTACTATCACCAGAATACAAATGATAGCTCCAAAATCCGAAGCTGCGTTCTTATCCGATCCCAAAACAATCCAGAAGCTGAGGTCGAAAACCAGAACCAACAGCAGATTTCTGAGAACGTTTCCCCCATTAGAACTGTACAAGTTTGTAAAGAGGACGGGGTCCATGTCAAACAATGAAATTGAGGATGACGACCATCATCGAAAAATTCTGCTAGGAAACCCGAATAAAATTAGAGCTCGACTGGAGAATGGCAACTCGCCCGTGTTTTACATTCGATTACCACCCGCGCCCTATGTCTACGTCCCAGGGATTGGATACGTCTCACCGCATCCGTATTCCAATGGACCACAATTTGGTGGATCTGGCATGCCTGGAATGGGCTTACCTGGTAAGTCAATGACACCTAGAAAACTCTCTACAGTTTCCCTTTCATAATCTTAAATCGTAATAAAAGAGCAATTTCCGTTATATCCATGATTATCATTCACGGTGCCATTGAAAATGACCGATCGTTTACTTAATGAATTCAAAGTTAACTGGTCAGTCATCTTGTAAAACGAGTAAGTTACAGGAACTCGAATACAATTCTTGAAAATTACTCTTTTTCCATTATCAGTCTCATTTTTTCTTTCATACAAACGAAATGAAGCCACATTAGAATGAAGGAAAAAAAGAAAGCAGTGAAGCAAACAAGCAACTAGAAAAAACAATTCTCATCATCTCCCACAACGAGAGCTTTGCTTAACTAAACGGCATAGAAAATCTGACAGTTGAGCTGAGAGCTGCGTGATAATATCCTCAGACCTGAACTGCAAAAAAGAGCCTGACTAAATGGTTATTTCTCAGTTGAAGAGTCACCTAATGGGGCCAAAAATGCAATAAAGTTCGAAGTGGGTGGCGCCAGCAAAGTTGCATGCACAATCATTTACAGAATATATTCATATCATCTAAGAATCATTAAGACATTCAGATTCAGATAAAGCACATCTAGGGATAACTTTGTGTTTAAAACGCTGTACTCTATGAGATGATGATGATGATGAAATGATAAGGTTTAGAGAATCTACAAAATAATAATATGTAATAATGATAATTGTTTCAGCCAGCCTGTTTTACTAGAAATATTTATGATTCTACATTACATGAAATTAATAATTCCTAATAGGGCATTTTTAAGTGGTTTCTCGGAGTTTTATTAATATTTAAGCATCTGATTAAATTTATTATTCGATATTTTATGTAAAAACATGAATTTTATGTTATCTGACTGAAATAAACGCAGAGATAAGATGAAAAACAAATTTCTGGGATGAAATCCAACTAACCGAGTAATGCAGTACAACCATAAAAAATTAATCGGGCGATTGCATCAAATGCAACTAACAACACAGTAGACAACTTGGGGAGCGGTGAAGCAGCGCACTAAAGAGAATTGTGCGTAAGGAATGAGTGGAGCAGAATTCAGTTCAGTTCATCTTTTCGTGAAAATAATTTGGCCTAGAATTGTAAATTGTTTTGATATCAAATGGATTGTGCGTTGCGCTTGCACTTAATGGAGTCATCCATACAATGAAAAAGTCCATGACGAATAAGTCTTGGTATTCAGGCAGGACTGATGCTTTATGTGCGATATTGTCAATGTTCGTTCGTAGCTTAATAAGATGTTATCTTTGAAGTTAATTTGCGGCGCGATTGGAAAATCCTAAGGCTGAAGAAATCTATCTAGGAGAAGAAATTGAAGGTTTGATGAGTGGCACACATGAGAAAAATGTGTGGCAATGATATTAGAGAAGAAAGGTGCTTGGGCACTCTTCTTCACACTTCACCATAATTTATTAAATTAGCCGTGGCCGTGACTCTATCCCATCTCATCATCAAAGGGGCATTGTAGCATTAAACGCAGTGTCTTGAACGAATCATTATGACACGTGATAAAAAGATGTGTACGAAAAGAAAAGCTATTTATTACGCGTCGTTATTAAGGAATGCAATTTCCCTCTGTATTTTTTATTGCCCAGATTATCAGTATCAGTTGGGAATTTGTGCGCCTATTTAACTATGCAAAGAAGTTCCTTAATAACACTAAAAAGTAAGATTTTCATGCAATAAAAACAACTACAATACCTACTTTGAATAGGACTGTGTACAAAATTAGATGAGCAATAAAATAAATGTCAAGTTCCTTACAAATAATTGCTGCACAAATATCTGTAACTTGATTTTCCCATGTCTTAAACGCTTGAGGAGTGGGTAGCTATTTCATGATAAAGGCAGGATGACAGCCGCAGCCGCTACTTTTTATCATATCAGGGTGCTGTAATTTACTCGACTTCATAAACTGTTTGATACTGTTATTTATTTACTCATTAAACTCTAGCTTGTGATCAAATAAAGAAACATTAATTTGGGACTACTGGAGTTTAGCACGGCTTTGATTCTAATTCTAATACACTTTACAGGCTTGGGCTCACTATACAGTTCACAATGGCTTATGTAGGTTTTGCTTTTGATATCAAATTGCCCCTATCACCCGAGTAAGAAAAACAAGCTATTTTAGAAGAGAGCAAAGAAAGGGCAGTGCGCAATCACTTGACAAGTTGGATTCGTTTCGGACCACCAAGCTAGGATAAAAGGGCTTTGATAATTATATACTTCTCAACTCTAGAGCAATTAGCTGCTGTTAAGTATTCAAATGCAGGCTAATTAATTTCATCAGGTTAGCTAGCCAATTTGCTGTAATTACCTTCGTAAAAGAGGAGGAGGAGAAAAACGTTTGTTTTGTCAGACTCATTCTATTATCTAGCTCCTTTACTTGAATCTTGCCACTTTATTTGCCACGCTGCCTTATTTTATTACTGTTTAGCAGTTTGCCAAAAATTAAGTGCAACTACATTGTAAGAGCACCTTATAAGATGGGCAAAGAGCAGAAGTGGCAAGCAGAAGAACGAAAATAAAATAGTAGTTACATAAAATGTTCTCGGATTACCGTGTAAGACCCAGCGCGGCGTCGGTCGGACACGCTACCTACTTACCACAAATATTGCAATAATTATGGTCTTTAAACATTGTAAAACTGAAACGGGAATATTACTACTTTGACACCATTTCGCATTTCACATTTCACCCCTTAACTCTGCCACAGCCGCCACAACGTATTGAGAAATTAAACCGAAAACTGCCCTTTCATAACCGTTATGTTATCACTTAATGTGAAAATGTTAATAAGGATGGAGCGAGAAGTAAATCAAGAAATGAACTGAGCCAGTAGTCAGCGCCATCCAAAAAAGGCAAATTACCAGGCAAATTGTTTAGGTAATTTATTAGCCACTTCGTTTCTTTTTTCGAGACATGATCAGGATGCGATACCCGAAAGAATCTTGTTCTTTATTTCTTCTCCCCGTGTTAGACTAACAATAATGAAATGTAAACTCTTTGTGAGACATAAAACATGAGATCAGAGTGGGTATCTGGGAAACTCCAAAAGTTTACCTTTCTATTTCCTTTTTGAAACACTTGTTTTCCCAAAGAACTTTCTTTGTTTGCGAATAAAAAGGTAACGGGATGGACTCGGTTCAAAATGTGTCTGCAGTCACTTCATTATTCGACACCTTTCGCTGTCTCTACATTTTTATTGCAAAATGTCCCGATGGTACTGTAGCATAGCATAGCATTTGAACGGCGTATTTAAGAAAATACATGGAAGCTACTAACACTTCATTATTTTATGCTAATCAGTCTCTGCAGTTTGTCATTTAATGAACTCGAACTCACCAATATTTATGCAAATAATGTCTTCAGGTAAGCTAAGACAGTTTACCAATGTGTCAGCACTAAACGAAATTTAATAAATTCTGTGTACGATCCTCCCCTCACTCGGCAAATTATTCATTATCATTCATTACAGTAATGACTTTTAATTAAGCAAACATTTCTGAAAAGCTTTTCGCTGGTCTTGAAACCAGTTCCATCATTAACAAGACCCCATCATCAAAAATAACAATGATAATGATTCCGACGCATTTAATTTTATTGATTTAATCCTTACTTAGCATTTGACCAGTTTCTCTTTAACTATTATGTATGTAGTTATGATGGCGGCTGGTGGTCCTGGTGCTTTCATGTCAATGGATGAAAACATGTCAACGGAGCAGCCATCGCAGAATGTGATTTCCCTGCCTCTGAAATTCCTCTCGAACGGAAGGCCGCACCAAATCGAGTCTCCGAAGAAGAAAAAGAAGCCCCCGAAACAGGAGAATTCTTCTGAAAACAAAGGGGCTGCTGTGGTTTCTGGTGGTAAGTATTCCTTCAACGGGCGCCCAACTGCCGTCTTTGTCGTGAGGTCACCGGCTGGAGATGGAAATTCATCGGGACCTGATATGTCACAAGCGACGATGATACTACCAGAAAAATGATATTCTGCATGACTCAAGCTGCGAAACGGTACCTGTTAAATTAAAAATTTCAATTCGGTTCTTATATTGTCAGTTTGTTGAAAAAGAGAGAAACTCGATTACGAAATTGTTTGAGCGAATAAAAAGTACTTATCTTAGCTTATGTAGGTATGTAAATGAAAATATTTTTGTGACTAATGAATGAATTGAATGACCATATTTTTGTACTTGGCGTACCTGAAACTTGTGCGTATGGATGGAAGAGATTTTAAAAGCGATAGACTTTTGCGGGTAGCTAACGATTTTTAAGGAGTGAGATCAATGCACGTTTTGAATGTATGCGAAGTAAAGTCGTGTCGAGTAATTAAAGTTTATCTGCTGGCGAGCATGTGGTCGTGGTCGTGGTCACATTATTTTAGTCCAAGACCAGGAAGGTTTATTTATTTATTCATGCCTACTCATGTTATGTCAAAGTAAGTTGATAGAGCATCGCAAAAATATCAAATTAATCCTTTCCTTTCTTTTTTGCCATTCTTTTCTTTAAGAAAGTTCACTTTAAAAATCCTCAAAATGTAAAATCCTCTTGGTCCAGCCGGAGGTTTGTATTTTCTGAATTTTATTCAAATTGTTTTTTCCAGCTTAACTAATGCACTCGCGAGGAAGATATTTGGAATGTTGCTGTTCTTACCTCATACATTGCTAACATTTTTAAGAAGTTTAATACCTAAGTTGCCAGACTGGATTCCAACGTCTATAAAATAATGATTAAGTAAAAAGAATGAATTATGAAATGCACTCATTGATGCGCATCGCCAGTAGTAAGCAGTAAGCACGCTGTGTGGTAAGGTTAAGTTATTATTAATGTAATAATGATTACGATTATTTACATTTTCAGGATTACTGAGTTTTTAGAAAGATAAGTCACCGTCCATCCATGAATGCTAATATTATATTGTAATAATGTCAGAATGATGAACTTTGTCTTTTATCTTGAGTATGAAGGATCATCGTCTTATTAGCATTTCTACTTACTTAAGTTAATAAGTAATTTAGCATGAGAAAAAATCGTGCTTAAATTTTAAGCTTTCCGTGTTTTGTTTGAACAAGTCGAAGGATCAACCACACAGGCCACACAAATTTTTGCAAATGAAATCTGAATAAAATGAACTTAGCCTAAGTAAAAAAAAATCTTCTTGGAAAAACTAGCTGTGCAATCTTTATGCGAAATCTTTTCTTCATTTTTATTTTATTTATTAGTAATGTTATATTATAGTTATGTTTATGTTATATAAATATCATATCGTAATGATGTCTTTCTGTAAAGAAAATATTTTTCTCCATTAATGTATGTAATTGTAATGTAAAAGTTACGAACAATATATAAAATGTTTTGCTACTTTTGATACGCGTGCTTTTGAAAAAATATATCATTAATAAAAAACGAGAACTTTGCAATAAACTTTGTAATGTGTTCAAAAAATAATTAACATTTTTCAAAGCGCATAGCTCTAAGAAGAATCCCAGTTTTTTGTGTGTGAGCCATAAATCTTAATTTGTTGTACGGAGGACACAGACGTAGGCCGTCGACTTCAAAAAGGTGGATGAAACAAAATTTATGTGCACATAAGCCGCAGATTAGTTGAAAAAAGATAAAAAACTAAAGCTAAGCGTCGACTCTCAGTCTTATTTTAGTTAAGAGAATGTTTTACAAAGTTGACCTCGAGCTTTTCATATTCATACTCGAATTCTCTTGAGTCTTTCTGGATTTCGCTTTTCTTAAAGAATGGGCGAGCAAT
>VYYJ01003579.1:0-16120 GCA_021029165.1 Cyphoderus albinus | reverse complement strand
TGGCTATTTCACATTTTTGAAAAGTCGGTTACATCCATAATCGTGTAGGGCCGTATTATTATATTAGACCATTACTATTATCAATGACAAAATGTCCTTAAGACCTTAATGCTAATTAATGCCAAATCCAAATCAACGTTTACTTCCGAATGAATTAACTTTTCAAACCACATTGCCTGTGAGAAGCAAAAAGAAACAGCAACAAAAGCAACTTTTTTCATCTTTCTCTTCTCACATAACACCTTCGATAGCTGAGCTATCATAGCTCACTCAAATCTATGGGGCTGTCCCGGATTATGTAATTTATGAACAGCCAATTAAGTCGCTGGTTCAAGAAATGATATATATATAGTAACATTGATTGAAACTATTGAAAGTGATGCATTTTTTGTTGCTGTTGGCTTTTTACCGCGACTTGAAAGAGAAAAATGTTGCATGTGGAAAGTTTATTTTCAATTTTTGTGAGTCGTAAAACAGGGATGGATTTATAGCCAGTTTAATGAATTTTTACCTACCCTTTTTATTGCAACATAACAAAAGCTATATAATGCTAATTATGGTGATGTTAAATTAAAATGAACATTGGCCACAAGCAAACTTTGAAAGTGTAATTTAACTTTTATTTGAATACGAAGACATACACTGTGTACGAATCGCACATTACATTTCTGATTTGATTGCTATACAGCCTTGTCCCGCTCTTTATGATCAAAATAGTCCCAGAAAATTAATGAATAATTGACTTTTACTATTGGTGACTAATGTTAATGTGAGGCTTGGCGTCCTTAAATATTGAGCGTGAAAAATAAAACGGTACAGCGGAGCAGGTTGTACACAGAAAATGGAGCAATTTGCCTCTTTAATGGAAAAATTCATTTGCCATTTCATTTTCGAATGGAATTGTCATTTGTCATCGTAAACAAAAAACAAAAGCATAAACATGTTTTTTATTTCGTTATTTTATCACTCGTCCGTCAATTTGTAAATATGTAGTAAGCATTTTGTAAACTCCAATTTTGAAAGGGATAAATAAGGAATAAAAATGACATCACATTATCGCCATCTTTATTATCATCGTGATTATGATTCGTTCCTCATCCCAGCGAAAAGGGCCGTATTTTCTTCACAGCATGCAGAAAGCACACACGGCAATTTTTATTCATGGTAAAATGAAAATTACTTTGTTGAGTTGATGGTTGGTTTGACCCATTTCTTTTTACTTCGGTTGTAACCAGTCTATTATTACAATTTTCAATTGCATTGCTATTTATTACACAGCAGCGGTGATTTTGCTTTCTTTTTTCCTCTTGCCTTCACTTTGCTGACTGACAATGAAAAAATTGACGTCTTTATGGTATCATACCAATTTCCCTTATTTGTCACGTTTCACAACATTTGCTACATCACAACAAGGCATGTCTCCTGAAATGATAAGCTCTGCTTGTCTGGGCGTTTCGCATTTAGCCTAGCCTAGCTTGTTTTCTAGTTATGTACAATAACTATTATTTTGATTTTTTCTAGTTGAAGCTGATTGTGAGTTGCACATAACAAGACATTTAACTTTTCATGAACTTGAAAAGGAAAGAGGTAAAAAAAATGGCTCGCGTCTTTTTCAACTAGAGTTTTGCGTTAAGTGGGTCACCGTGACCTACGCAGAGCACACTCTTAGTTTTTTGTGTTAGACATTGACAAATATGGGTTCGTGGTTGATTAGTTACATTATAGTGGAGAAGTGAGTGACTTGACTGAGTGAGTGGGTAAGTAATTATCGGCTATAATGTTACAGACTATAAAAAGTATTGCGGCAATGCGAAAAATGCAATCACTCTGCCACACACTCACTTTTCCTTATACGATACAACTTGTTAACTGACATGGAGCTAATATAATTTGCCTTTTTCCTTCGGGACATCATTTCAGTTCAGCAGTGTGGTTCTGTGGTTTAATCATTGCAAATCGAATGGTATTGTTTTTGCCAGTGCGATGTGCAGCTATTTTGATATTAAGAGAGAGACCCACCCAGAATAACTGAGATATGCAATCATCATACATATAGGCATTAAGTGCATGCTTTTGCTTTATTTATCAAGGCAAACTACGATGATACAAAAAATTAACAAAATACTAAAACTTAAAATTGCCCAGATTTATCATTGCCATTTCCCATAGTTTAAAAAGAATATCGTGGGCTCAATTTTCACAAAATAAAAAAATGAACTGGGTATAACGGTTAATGGTTGAGATAATGTGATGTCAGTGGCACGAAATTGATGAATGCATTGTCAAAAGTAATGCAAGTCAAAGTAATAAAAAAATTTAACTCACTATGTCATAATAGCGTTTCATGCACAGGTGACTAATAATAACTCACCCTGCTGGGAGGCAGTTAGTCACGTAAAGATGAATGTCATAGTCAGAGTCATGTATGGTTTTTTAAATGTGTGATTATTTACTTCCTATTTCTGTTTTGGGATGAATGAGCTACAGTGAATTTTATGATGAAGGCGTAAGGGTGTTTTTATGTGTAGATCATATCATTCATATCCTTTTGTTTATTTGGGTTAGCTATCTAAACGTAGGCCCAAGAGGGTGTAACGTTAATAAACCTTTGTTTGATTAATTGCAGCTCCTTGGAATATGCATTTTGGGAGTGGGCGTGTGGGCATGGCTGGAGAAGGAGACGCTCTATAACTTATCCAGGCTGACGAGGTTTGTTCCCAGTGAACTTTTTTTATTTTCTCGCTAACTAACTTTCTGTTTTAAACGACTTTACTTTTACAAGATTAACAACAAAGTTTATGTGTAATTTTTTTTAAACAGTTGATTTTGTTTCCATTTTCAGAGTGGCCCTTGACCCTGCGTTTTTGCTTGTGGTCGTGGGCGCCCTCACCTTCATTATTGGTAATGTACTATTTATTACATCAAGAATATGTGAGTAAGAAATTACGTGTAGGACTTATTTTTTATTAACTTTGTTTGCAGGTCTCATGGGTTGTCTGGGGGCTTTGCGGGAAAATACGTGTTTCCTCGCTGTCTATGCCATCTTCCTTGCTGCCATCCTTCTTGTCGAAATTGCGGCAGGCATTTTAGGGTGAGTAGTATTTTTTATTATTGTCACATTAATAATTAAATTGCATAAATTGTAATTTTCGATTTCTCGTTGTGTTCAGATTTATTTTTAAAGACTGGATAAAAATGGAGGCGACTTCAGGATTCCAGTCGTTTATCGTCAGCTACCGGGAAGATCCGGACCAGCAGGTATTTTTTATCGCCAGCTACTCGACTAATTAATAAATTATCGTTATTTGATAATCACAATGTTTATGAACAGAATCTCATTGACTGGATTCAAGAGCGGTGGCTCCAGTGCTGCGGAATCGAAGGTCCACGAGACTGGGATAAAAATGTATATTTTAATTGTAATTCCACTGCGCGCGAAGCTTGTGGAGTGCCATTTTCTTGTTGTAAACAACAATCCGAGGTATAATAAAATCTACTTTTGGAGGTTGTGCTTGTGGATTTATTTGGGGATCTCTGTCAAATCAATTAATGTATGTATCTGTGGTATCTTTTACTGTTTAGCGCCTGTGGATGCGGAACACGCAGTGTGGATATGACGTTCGTAAGCCTGAATATGTAAGTCGGAATTATTATTTTTTCACTTCCTGTATTGTAGAGTTTTGGGATAATTTATAAGTAAAAATCGTTAGTGTTATTTAATATTTACTATAGACTAGAGTTGTCAGGTATTTTATAAAATGAAGAAATAATGTGATTGTGTCTAGCCACAAGACGGAGGTCACATAATTTATGACAAAGGTTGCCTCAGAAGTGGTGAAGAATGGGTTGAAGCGAATCTTATTCCAGTGGCGGCAGTAGGCGTGGCCGTTGCCATTTTGCAGGTTAAATTTTGATAAATCCCACAAGTCACTTGATATATAGCCTGCTGCCAAAAACGCTCAACTCATGCAATCATTTTTCCATAAATAAACATTACTTATTATTAGAGCATGACACAAAAGCAAGTTATCCCGTTATTTATAAGTATTAGTCGTGCTTAGTTTGAAATGATATCAATTTAGTAACGTCCATTTGGAACTCTAGCTCTGCAAAAAGTGGTCGTTTTTAGACACGGATAAAATCTGTCTTGTCTATCTATAAAAAGTAGCTCGCGTGTTGCTCAGTTCGAGATTGTGTATTACTATTTATTACTATCGTAGTAGAGTGTTGATGTTGATAGATTTTTAAAAGTTGGTTTTGTTTTCCATTTTTGATTTCCTTTTTATGTGCCTGCCTGTGACGATGATGTGATGTGGTGACTATGTGTCCATTGTTGATGTTTACTCTTCCTGCCTCTTGTTCTGGAAATCGATTCTTTTTTCTCTTTGTTCTGTTGTTGTTTGAATATTGCCTGTGCCGAAATTGTAGAATTACGATATTTCGCGAGTGATTTATGAGAATGGCTGTCTGAGCTCTGCGGAGGAATGGCTTGAGAGGAATTTAATTATGGTCTCAGCGGCCGTGGTAGCCACGGCCTTTCTCCAGGTAAAATTTAAACTTTGCATGATGAGATCTACTAGCAATAATGTAAAAGTTGCTTAGCTTTGGCTTGCTTAATTTATATTGCTTTGTAACGCTGATTTGCTTCAAAATTGCTTCACGAATAAAATGAGAGACAAATTAATTCAAATATTTTACAATATTTTACTGACAGATCCTCGGAATCTGCTTTGCTCAAAATCTACGAGCGGACGTGTTTGCTCAACGCTCGAAATGGCGCTGACAATTAGCGGTCCCTATTAACCTGTGACATAATAGGGACCAGTACCAAAACATTCATTATCAACAAGTCTAGTTTTATTTTCTAAATAACGGCGTAATAAAAATTGTAATTCACGTAATAAAATGTTCTTTTCAAGAAATGAATGTTATTCAAGAGTTTAATAAAAATAAACAATTCACGTTCTCACCACCTTCAATTAATTAACTAATTGTCTAAAGATAAGTTTAATTTTAACTGAATTAACGTTTGCAATCTGTTTAACTTGTCATTCAATAATTAAATTAGCAAATAGTTATTTGATACTGTCAGAGGTAAGATTTTGATTCACTTTCTCATGTGTAGATAAAGCTAAGGATAGTGTATAGTTACTTAATCTGTAATTAACAAGCAAATTACAGACTAATTGGAACAAAAGGAATTCAAAGGACGTATTTCATTTATCAGATTTTACAATCGCTACTGTATCATTGACGGATGAACATTTTCGCAGATAACCAATAAACTTACTTTACGAACACGCGTTCAATACCGTTTGTACTAATTAAAACTTGAAAAATCAAGCAAAAAAAGAACTGACAGTACCATTTTGCTGTACAGCCATTGTATTCAAAAGCCGTGTTGATGTTGATATTCTGCTTTGTAGCATAAATTTCTATGAACCAGTATAAATAATGTTTATATTTAATCCTCGTTAGCCCTGTCTTAATTGTATTTATGAAGATGGCTGAAAGATGAAAGAACAATAATGATATTATTAAAATTAATTGGTTAATTCTCAATGAGTTGTTTTAACTCGCGGATAGTTTAATTAAGCGGGAAAGTGAAAGTCGGATAAAGTAATTCAATACGTATTACGACAATTCGCTTAAGTTTTATCTGATGATGGACAAAGTGGGGCAAAATGATATTCGTTTAGTCTTCTTGTGAAATAATCAAAAAGGAAAGAGTCAGTGAATATAGGCACATAAACTTGAATTAAACTGTAAAAAGTTAAGTTTAGATAATGAGATAACACCTGGGTGTTCGGAATTTGGCACAAAATGCTCAAAATCCAGACAAGAGAGAAAGTGAGTTTTTACATTCTAGCGTTAATTATTGATTAATTGTGGTCAAATACCAAGAAAAGTCATTTATAAAAAGGTTTAATTAAAATAGTGGTTTCCCTTTTGAGTTTATCAAAAATAGTGCTTTAATTAAGAATTTTGTTCGTCATATTTATTACTACGAAATCGCAATAATTTAACTTTTTTGTAATATGAATTCATTTTTTAACTTTCCATGTACCAATCTAACCAATTTTACCATGTACAGTATTTGAAGTTATTTACTAATTACTCTATTAAAATAGAAGAAGGTGTAAAGTGTTTCAATTCAATCCAATCCAACTCAATATTATGTAATGTAGTTTTTTTTAATAATGAATTATTGTTGTTGTTTTTTACTTGAATTTTGTTTAAACTTTGTACTATCCTTATAGGTCTAAGATGTAGATAATACAAAATGTTAATTACTTACAGTCATTTTTTGATGTGTACCAGTATTTTCCAGTTGTTTGTTTTAAAACGTTTAAATTACGATTTAATTATAGGCATAAGAATAAAATCGAGTCAGACAAGACACAGCAAGTTGAGATGAGAACTCTTTTTATTGGCATTTTGCACTTATTATTTGACTTTGGAATGATTAGATAAGGTATTATATCAAATTAAACCGAGTGATGAAATTTCAGTGTTTGATAAAATGACGAATATTACAGATCATTGCAGTCATTGTAATCATCAATCACAGGATGCCAATCAAATCCTTATCAAGCGAATTTTTCCATTCACTTCAGACTTCAGCATTTTGAGCATTTTATTAGTTTTATTGTCCACACAGCTTCACGTTATCATCAAAGCATAGTCATTGTGGTCGTTTTGCATTGTGTAAATAATATTGAGTGGTAGTGTCCATTTTGAATTTTTTGGAGAGGAAAAGGAAACCGCAAGAAAGTTGCTCACAAAGTACAAGTGTAACCACAATAAAATTACGAAAAAACAGCATTACCGCAGCATTGCAGCATTACCTTATTATTTATCATCATTAAAGAAAATAATTAAGAGTAAAAATGGGTATCGAATCCTCCCGGGTGTCCGCTGCTGCTGCCGTTAAGCCCTCAAATTACTCTAACGACCAGACGTCAGAACGTACCACCAGTGACTCTTTGTCCCAACTTACAAATAACTGTGAAGTGAAAAACGGAGAATTGTCATATACATATACTATTGTTGGTACAGACCATGGTGAAGAGGACGAACGTGGTCTTGTACCCTCTGATTATAAGTATGAACCAACAACTGTACAGAATGATGAACCGCTGACTTCCGCTGCAACAGGCTCTTACAGCTACAATGTGGATGATGACAATTCAGCGAATTTGGTGAGCCTTTTGTTTCCCAGTGATTTATTGGAGGACACCGGAGGTCCAAATCGGAACGAAGGCATGGAGCACCAAACAAATCCTTGCTCAATCACTCCTGATGAATTTACCTCTTCGCAAAATCTTTATACGGATGAATTAAATACGGAAGAACAAGTAAAAGCAAACTCTTTTGGCAAGAAATTGAGAGTCAAGTTTTTTAGTCCGAGAGAGGTGCGCAGTGGAAAGGTGATTGGAGAGGGCGGATTTGGTAGAGTTTTAAAAGGTGAGTTACAGGCCTCTAAAAAGTCGTACATACTTACATTAGATTGCAATTGTAAGAAAAAGGATGCTTTTTACTTAAGGTAACCTCGGGAGTACAACAGTCGCCATTAAGTTATTGCATGCCCCCATCAACACTCTTGATATTCATGAAGAGTTAAACCAATTGATGACTGCAAAGCACAAGAATATTGTTTCGGTTTATGGAATTGTGGCACCAACGGATGTACTTGATTGCCCACAAATAGTTCTCCAGTACTTTCCAGAAGGAAATGTGTTACAGTATTTGAGTCGTAAGGAGAATCCGGATGACGTTGTAAGTTTTCGAGCTGAGTCGATTTTTATTACTTTGCAAAGATGCAAGTAACGAAACGAGAGAATTTTACTTTTAAAGCACACTCTTGGAAAGTTTGCCTTGGATATGACGGATGGCTGTAAATACCTTCAAGAAAAGGGTATCGTTCACGGGAATCTGGCAGCGAGAAATATTCTCATTGAGAAGGTTGTAGGCAGGCAGAAAACATATCACAATGCGAAAGTTTCAGATATGGGGCTTATTCATTTTGTGGAGCCTTCCGGTGGAAACTACATGCGGCTTCCAGGAAGTGATAGAGTCTTGCCCATTCGATGGGTTCCCAAAGAAATTATTGAAGAGCAGGAGGATGGTACCGTTGGAGTCCCATTTACATTTGCCTCTGACATGTGGAGCTTTGGAGTGGTCTTATGGGAAATTTTTACTAGAGGAGCAATTCCATATGGCGCCTCATATTCCAATTTGGTATTACAATAAACTGGAATCTTGAAGAAACTCTTCATTTTATTAACCATATTTAAGTTTACTTATTTTATTTTTAGAGAGTTTTACAATTTTTGAAAGATGACTACTCGCCTCTCAAAGTCCACCGTCCGAGTGACTGTCCTGCTCTTATTATCACTGCAATGGAGGACATCTTTAAAGTGAATCCTACCGAGCGTCCCACTATGGATGCCCTTTTGGAAATATTCCAGTCTTACAAAGGGTACGGTCGAGATAACCCCAATACCACAAAGTCATGTAAAAGTGTTAGGTCACAAGATGAGTACTTCGGTGCTGCTGGTGATGAATTCCATGGCATGCCACCTGATCAGACTTCAAAGGGAGAGGATAAAGCAGCAAAGAAAAAACGAAAGAACAAAAATAAAAATAAATTGAATCACCCTCCCGACATTACTTCTCGAGTTGATGAACCCATGGAACAAATGAATGAAACAATGTCAATGCCTTTACATTATTCGAGAGGGAGAAGAGGCGGTGGTCGCGGTTTGGAGCCCAGAATTCCCTCAGCAGGTGAAAGTGGTGTCACCTCTGACGAGTCGTCCACAATTACTGTTTTGCTACAGCGAGTAAATCAATTAGAAAAAGAACGACTTCAGTTTGGAAGGGGATGTGGACCACGAAATAAGCATGGTGGACCACGCTTGCAAAGAAATGATCATTACAATAGCGATGGAATAGTTCCACCACCTCTAACCACCTCTTCACAGGCACCTCCTCCATACACGGAAGTACCACTTCCGCATCACTCTTCTTCTCGCTACGCCGGTCTGCCGGATTACGGTTACACTGACGGCTCTCTTCCTGGACCCAGTCGACCTGTAGCAAGGGGACAGCAACGGGCACGAGGTGGAAATAGTAGCCGTGGTGGCATCGGGAGTCCTTCCGCTGCTGGCCCTTTCGGCGAAAAAGATTTTATTCATAGAATTAAGCGACTTGCTGAAGAAATTGAGGTATTGCGAGCAGAGAAAATGACACAGGAGTTGCTGAAGAAATCTGCTGAACTGGCGAATTTAATGAAGCATATGACGGATGTAGGAGGTGAAAGCAGTTCGGCTGATGCTGGTGATGTCAGTACGGCTGGTCCTTCACGAGTACCAAGATTTCGGCAATACGATGACTACGGTTCTTATAATTATAATAGTTCTCGACAAGACGGAGATGGTAGATGGGATGGTCATCGAGGGGAAAGACAGTACAGCTATCACCCCGGTCAGCAACAAAATCGCAATCATTCTTCTTACTATAAAAGTCCGAATCCTGGACGTGGCAACCGAGGTTTTGGGAAGCGGGGTGGTGGTGGAAGTGGTGATAGAGACTGGTCTGGCGATTATTGACCAATATAAGGGAAACTAAAAATGCCGAGTGAATTGTGATGATCTATATTGTATTTTATTTTTAGATTTCATCAATTCATTCATTTTTGAATTGATAATTTTTAGAAATGTCACAGTCAGTTCTATAAACTGAATTATTTCAATCGTAATCATAATCGATTCTAAATCCTCAATATTTTTGATGGATTCGATTTATTATTAGATGAACCAAACGGGCAAATATTTATGTTGTTCTATTTTGCTTTAATGCATGGTTCATAACTAGAGTTTTATCAGGTTGCATAACTGTAAATCCCAGATCATTTTCCACGAAAAATAACGAGAATTTGTTATTTCAGCTTAAAAGTGGAAATGTATTTGGAAACCAGTGAAAACATTTAAATAGATAAGCGAGTAATCTAGTGGATTTGCTTATCTAATTTATTTGTCATGTAAATACAAATTACCGTGATGCGGTGTGTCGGTGTGTGTGCCGACAGCAATGCCGATGGTAATTTCTTGGAAAGTATTCATAAGTGGTAAAAAAAATTACATACAGTAATAATGTAACATTAAATTGAATTTTAATGCCAATGTTAGGATAAATGAATGGTATGTGGTACGTGTGTGAATCAACAAACATGGATTACAAGCTGATGATTAAGCAGTGATTTCAGTAGCAACAATGGCACTGAAAAATATCACCGAATTTTCTTTAATATAGTGATGCTATAATGTTATTGAATTTGTGACATAATAACTTTGAATAGGTAACGCTATATGTTGTATTCTGTTATTACCAAAAAATGCAAATTACATAAACTGCAAAATAAAAATAATTTGTTTCATGATTGAGTGTATTGGGCTAATTTTTTGTTCATGTTTTTCTTACCAATGCAATGTTATCTTTCAAAGCTTCACTTTGCAACAACACCTCCTGAGGAATGTTTGGAACTATCTTCAAAGTTACTCCGCTTCACTTAATACGCAGCATAGTCTCTAAAGATGTCAGTAGCTGGTGTCTTTCTGCCTCCTTCTCAAGTATCAAGTACCAACTTTGTTATTGCTGCTGTCTTCTGCTATGCAAAAGTCATAATTTGATGATGACGAATTTTGTTGACACAGTGTTTTCCTCGGCTCAAATAGTTTAGTGTCGGTGATGGGTGTCGTTTCATGACATGACGTAAAAACAATTTCCTTCTCTCAGTTCTTTTCCCTCTTTCTCCTTCTGCAAATTGTCCATTATTTTTTTATTTTACACACTATGCCGACTAGACACAAATTTTGCCTGTTAGCACATTCATTGTATATTTATATAGTACAAACTGTAAACCAAGTACAAAAATGGAATGTCGAGGTCACTGGGACTGGGACATGCACATGCCGTAATTTCGCTGATGCTCATTTCAAGCAGACAAGTAGAGTACGGAAGTCATCACGTTCACTTCAAATGTTTTTGCAAAAATATAATAAACCAGCATATACATTTTGGACATTATGATTATAAGAAAGGATTCACAGTCGCTGTATGGCATACTGAATTTTTCAACATGCATCACATCAAGAAGATCAAGCTAATATTGTAAGAATGTATCTGAGTTTCGTTCGTGATCTGATCTGATCTGATCTGCAAATCTTGTTTAAAATAATCCTTCCGGTTGCTGCACCGAGTGACACCATTATTATTGGATTACATTACATTACATAGATGTTAAGCACTTGCCATATTTCTTCCTGTCGCTCTATCTGTAGGCCAAGCCTAATTTGTGGCGATGCTTCTTTTTCTTTTCGATTATTCTTGGCTCACAATTTTATACATATTGCAAAGACTTTCACATTGTTTTTGACACCAAGCGATAGTTTTTTGTTTAAAACATCCATTCCATATGACACGACTGTGAATCCTGGTGCCTCGTGGTACTCGTTTTAAGTTTTTGTGGCTTCGGCTCCGGCTGTTGTTGTAGCCACTTTTTATTTTGCATGCGAGCTTGCAAACATGGTAAACAGACGCGTTTATTAAAGAAAAGCCAGCACAACAGCAAATGACGTCCTTATCCTTATTTTTATCCACATTATACCGAGCCGTCTTGAGTTGACTCATGATGGCATGATATGATGAGATTGACATTGTAGATTGACACAATACACCACCAAGATTATATCCATCATGTCATTATCGAAATTAATACGAAATGGATATTATTAAACTAAGTACATTTCGCCAGGGGTATTGACTGAAAGATTGTCATCTATGTCGCAGTTTACAGCAACGTCATGAACATATGCTTTTGTTCCATTATCGGAATTCTAATCATATGACCACAGGCAGGTATTACGAATTACAATTACAATGACGTTGCCCCTATGACTATTATGACGATGACGAAAGAGGAAAGGATATAATGGGAGATTAGGTGGAGGTGGATTTATTATTAGAATTTGCTTTCCGTCCGCATGCAACATTCCGGGTATTTTCGTCCGTTTCCTGTAATTTATTAACATACCTAATCGAAAGTACGAACACAGAGACATGACAGTGAATTCCTGAAATTATATCGTGAAACTAGGAGAAAATGAAAAGTAGTATGATGTAAGATGTAACAACAACGAAAGTTTCCTTTTTGTTTCACTGAAAGTCATTTATCATTTCATCGATTTCATTCCATTCCATGGTCTGGCTCTTCCGCAGCGACTGCAACTAACTTAAAAGGAACGAAACGATTCCATTCCACACCATTCCGTGTCAAGTCATGTGTCATGTCGTGTCTAGTCGTGAGTATGAGTCAAGTTCTTGCAATGTTATATTCTCTTTTATTTCATTTCGTTTTATTAATCCTATTCTAAGAGAAACGTACGTAACATAACGCACAAAACTAAATAATGAAACACTTGTGTTGTCTATGCCAGCTTTTCGATAATAGCGATAAGCGATAACTACCTATGCTGGTGGGCGAGCGCGTGGAGGCAAAACTAAGGCAGTAAAAGACATGATGCTTCGTTTTATAGGTTTTTATTCATATTATGATGTTGTTTGCGACGTGGTGAACATTTCTTTCCTATAACCTAACACCAGCTCCAGCAGCTACATAGACAATGTTATCTCTGGCCGGCACTTTGACACATTTCTTTGCCATCTGTTCGTTACCGTGTCCATGAGTAGAGTCCATGACTGCTGAAAATGATGCACAAAACGTGTCTGTCTTCGTTCTTTCTTCGTACGTTTGTTGTCTTCCTTTCCTTTCTCCAGAAAAACAAGAAGAAAGAAACAGACGGAAGGAAAAACTCCATACTGGAGAAAAGTGCCCCCGCACTCAAATTATTTGCCTGTAATGCTTCGCTCACTCAAGCTCAACAAAACAAGAGAGAACAAATCGTTTAGCCATATTTTACACTGCTCTGCGCTGATGCTCTCTTCGACTTTTATTTACTCCCCTTTGCCTACGTAAATAAAATACGTTACGTAACGAGCCAAACGCCAACCTACGTACAGACAAGTCTTCTTGTTCTTGTGTGCATCCATATCCATATTAAGTAGGTAAGTGGATGTTATTAAGTAAATAGTAGGAGAAAATCAGATGAACAATGAACACAAGTGGCAAGTGGAAATAAATTACCTGTCAGGACATGCCTTATTAATTCCGGCTACAGTTACGTAAATGCACTATTATTTATTATTATATTATTTACAAGGCCTTGGTGAGTGAATCAAGCTGCTACAGAGTAAAACCTAATTCGTTACCTTCCGCTTTCAATCTGGACTGTAGTCCCATTACCTTAATACACATGTCCGTTGTCCATGATGAATGATTAATGGTTTACAAAGTTTTACTTGCATTGCATTCGCTGCATTTATGCAATCCTTTTTTATTCTCTCATTCGTATTCTGGTAGTTCGCTGGAGGAAGGAGGAAGGAAGAAAAGGCCAAGTTTTAAGTAGAGTCTTAAATATCTTATTTTATCTTATCAGAGATGTGCGATGCCTTTTTTAGCCACCTTGCAGCTACAGTAATGAAGCAAGATGAATGGAGATTAGATACGTCAGTCACTCACTCGCTCGCACAGTGTGCGTTTCCTTTCATTACATGGCTCATTCACTTGTAATTTTCCTTTCAATTTCCTTCCTCATCTATTTCCACAATGTCTTCTCCCTATTTATTTTATTTATATGGCACGCCAACGAAAAGAGTTTATATAACTTTTCCAAACTTAGAACTTCCTACGGATTTTTTGCCCGCATTTCTCGGCATATGGACCAGCTTCACTTCTTGTTCTTGACCGACCTAGAAAAGTCGAATGAAAATGGTGAAGCAGAAGGAGAGCGAAGTTACAACAGCATAACACAACGAACGCTACTATAGAGAGTATTTAGTAGCAGCAAGCGGATTCGGCGTTATCAACAAAATCGACATGATGATCATGATCTCTTTTTTCTGGTACACGGTTGTTCGAGTCGAGCGCACCGATGTGCACTTGTTGCCACTTTTTTGGCGGTGTCTGGTAATTTCGCACTTTACTATGTACAAACTAGCATTCATGCAATGAAAACGCTTCTCACTTTGTTTGCCGAAAAATAGCGACAAAAGTGTGTATCTGTCTGTATGTAGCTTGTGTTGTGTTGTGTTACGTTGCTGGTGATTATTTGCACAATTCAACGGACATGTTTCAGTGGCATCATGAAGATCATGATTGCTATTACCAACTCATGACGAGCGTGCATGACATTGAAATGATCTTGCCTGCTTCTTTTACTGCGTTGCGTCTGCGTCGCTTTTCTTCGCCTCATCTGCTTACTCGACCACCGCTCCGCCTGTCTTTGGCACCTTTTCTCCCAAATAAATAAATCTCTCACATTCTTTCTTTCTCATCATCAACATTTCTCTCATTTTCTGCAACACTCTATGATTTATTTATTTATCTTGTAATAACTTGAACAGTAAATGAATACAATAGAAATCACTGTTTCAGTCAACAACATCATGATGCAATACGTTTAGAGAAGAAATTCTTCTGAAGAATGCTTCATCTTATGTCCAACAACAACACAAAAGCAAGAGAAAAATGTTCCCTAATAAATCTATTGATTGTGCTTTGATGGCCAAAAAGTCACAATACAATTGGCACAACTGGAGTAGTATCAGCGATGGATGATGTGAAATAGGTACAAAAAAAGTAGGACTCTTGACTTGTCTCTTGCTGTCTGTCACTCAGAGGAGGAGGGGAGTGAGGTAAAATAAGGTGGATTTTTCTTTTCAATGAATGGAATATTTTTTTCTCATATGAAATTTCCCTGTCTATTTATAAAACTTAATTCTATATTGCTAAATACTGTAACCTGTAACCGACTGGCCTTGTTACTACTCTAATATTAATATTATTACTACCACCACTGCGGAGTTGGGATGTAAATTTTCTTTTCTGTGAAGTCTTTGCAAAAGCGGAATGGCTTTGGGCTGAAGGAGCGGAGAAAATTGATGTGAATGATGTTACGAGATGTAGGTTTATTGGCACAAATGGCTTTTTTGAAAAGTGATCTAATTTCTTTCTACATGTTGCGCACATATTTCATATGATAATAATATCCTGTTGCGGAGAATCATAACATTACATTATAAATTGTGTTGGTTCGTTCTACTAAATGGCATATACATCCTGGTACTAGTTCAGCTGGAGAAGCTGGCTTTTTAGGAGCTGAGCTGTCAAGTGAAAAAGAGTGAATGTGTGCGCTTCTAGGTATATACAATCCGATAAGTAATCTGGCACGTCATCAACATCAATAATCTAGTTTTTGTGGCGGAGATTAGAAATTTGATATGATCAGGATTCGATCGAGTTGGTTGGAGAAAAATAATGTTACCACCACGTTAACTACCTACCTACCTTTATGTACATAAACTACAGCCCAAGGTTTTTTGCTCGATTGCTCCGCTCAAATTTTTCTTTCAATCAGTGACGATGACGAAGACGCTGTAAAAAGAAAGAAAGAAGGCAGGATCGTGAGTGACCTTCTGCTTTTTCACTTTTTAATGAAAAGTAAAGTACTTACGTAGGTATTTCAAGATTCCAATTTGTGACTGTTACTCACTGGACACGATGAATATTTGATTGCGATTGTACTTTACTATGGTCCAGTGATTTTCTTGGGAATTGAAAGAAAATTAAACGAAGCAAACAAGCAACGTAATAAAAATGTCTTTTGACTGTAGGTAAAACCAACAGAGCAAAAAAGAAATCAATTCTTTCTCATGTCCTCCTGTCACACTGGCATAAATACAAAAGAATGTAACTGTGTAAAAAATATCCACTGACTGAATTCACTGAGCATTCGCATATTTGATGGATCAATTCAAATCAAGATTTTTGTTTGTCAGTCACCTGTGAAATGTGAATTTGTACTTTACTACGCATTTTGTTAGTTTCATGGGGATGGGGATGGGATAGGAAGAGGGAGGATGTAACTCCGTAAAACAAAATATATATTTTTAACCTAACTGAACAGATCATATCCACGGCGCTCAACTAATATTCTAA